>OX422202.1:0-292500 GCA_949130485.1 Agelas oroides | reverse complement strand
AGATGACCTGAAGTTTTAGCCAAGCAGCTGAAAGCATAAACAAGCGTACAATTGGTGAAGTGTGTACCTTCATAAACCCGATGGTGATGTCATGGAGAAAGTGGTTCAGCCTAGTGCTGTTGAAGACAGTGTGGTGGCCAAAGTCGTGTTGCAGCCAGCCGGTCTGCGCCTGGACAAACATACAAAACAGCTGGAACTAATACTCAGATACATTCTATGAAGAAATAAATAATTGTGCTACGTGCCTGTGCTGTGGTGAGCATGACAGCTGCGGCCAGCCAGGGTCCCCAGGAGTTGCCAAAGTAGCGTAGAATGAGCCACGCTGCCACGTCCAGCACCAAGATGTGGGCAAACAAGGCGACAAAGTACCAGGGCTTCACCTTGAACAGTCCCTGCATGACACAACGCATGCCACATGACTGAGCAGTTCACATGAAACAGCCAAATGTTAATTGCAGATGTGAGAGAGAGAGCTGCATACCTCTCTTTCTAATTGGTTTCGGAGCTTCAGAAAATCTTTGGTGATTTCAGGATGCTGTGAACAGACAGAAAGTGAGAGTAAGTGTCACTGGTGTGGTTTGTCTACACCTGGCCTTACCTCCCTCTCTTCAGGCACGAGATGGCCGATGTGGAACTTGGTGAGAAATTGCCTCACATAGTGCTTGTTGTTATGGAAACTTGTCCAGGCAACCTGTGGACCAATCAGATCAGTGAGTCAATTAGTCAGCCAGATTGTCTTTCACCCACTTTTCTGGAGGGTGAGAGAAGGTCTAGCTTGATAGACTACAGTCACTGTGGGTTCTTCTAGCAACAGAATGAGTCACCTTCTTGTAGCATAAAGTTGCAGCCAACTTGTCTGCAGTTTGTACAAACCTTGGAAAATTTTCTTAGTTTTAATTTGTATAATTATAGCTACTTGTTTTGTTGCATGCTGTCTCAGCTTGTCCAGCTACAAGTTGGATGCTTTCATGCAGGTGACACACTTAACTGTAAGTTCCCTCCGCATCCTCCTGCCACCCCCACCCCCCCTCCCCACTGCCCACCCAGTGACTCATTACAGTGGCACACTCGTCACGCAACAATGGCGCGCAAGGTTACGAGCCCCACCCAACTGCGGTCGTTTTTTTTGCAGTTGCAAGTCTTCGTGCTGCTATGATACTGCGCTGCACACACAAATGAAGCTAGCAAGACTTTAGAGTGCTTTCTTTCTTCTTTTCATACATGCATACCGTACCGAGGCGTCCTGGCCTGCGTAGTGGAACAGTACGGTCGCCCCTCCAGGGTGCTTGGCGAGCCACTCCGTCACATCGTAGACTTCCCCGTGCAGAATGATCCAGCAGTCCTTGAACTTTTTGTGCTGAGCGACTTCCTCGCGCGTGAAGCAAGGAAGCTGAGGCGCAGAAGGAACCATCTCCGAGCTCGCCACTCGCGGAATCGCAAAGGTATACTCTCCAACGCAAAAAATAGGTAATATAGATTTAGGTATAGGGTATAGATTTTTACAAAAGTATACAAGAAAACACGGAGAGGGGAGTTAAGCAGTGCAAAGGTCACAGGGAAAGGTGAGGGTCAAGTTGGCGCCATGGAGGACAAACTCTTTATCTGCAGCATCAGAGCCTTGATATTCTGCCCTCTGCAGGAAACAAAACCAGAACGCATTAATCATGACTGTAAATACACCATGAATGAGTTTAGATAGGACCCACCCCTCAGTGAGAGCTGATAGAACGGCTTTAGACTGGCCGGCACTCAGAGTTGGCTCAAAAGGACGGTCATGATTCAACCCCAGCTCCAGCTTGGCTCGAACCTGCAATATGAAACAGTTGTGAATTGCACCACCCCATACCCTCTTGTCCCACCCCAAACACCTGTTTAATGTAGTGTCTAAATGCACCAGCTTTTGGTGATAGTAAACCACCCCACAGAGGAGGTTGGAAGCTGTCCCACCCCAAACACCTGTTTAAATGCACCAGACTCGCTTTTGGTGATAGTAAACCACCCCACAGAGGAGGTTGGAAGCTGGTAATTAGTGGTACGCGCGAGGTAGCAATTATTGCTACGTGATGACGTAATCATACAGGCTGCCATACAGGCCCATAGTGAAAGGTGAAATCGATTTACACAAACAGCTCTCGTTTGTTTGGGACGAAACTCACTCAGTAGATGCTGCCGGGTGAGCTCTAGATCGACAGCTATAGCTCTTCCTGATACGCGAAGTATTTGAGTGTTTCCTTGGGAATCCCCGTGGAAGATTTTGCGCGCCATAAAATGCCATAGCTGTCGATCTAGAGCTCACCTGGCAGTATCCACTGAGCAAGTTTCGTCCCAAACAAACGAGAGCTGTTTGTGTAAATCGATTTCACCTTTCACTATGGGCCTGTATGGCAGCCCGTATGATTACGTCATCACGTAGCAATAATTGCTACCTTGCGCGTACCACTAATTACCAGCTTCCAACCTCCTCTGACCACCCCACACACACGCTCCCTTTGGAGAAAGCATAGCTCCATCTGAAATGTCTGCTAGACCCTTTCTCCATCTCTTCTAATGTGGACTCAGCCTTGTTCCACCCAGGTACAAGGCTACAAGAGATTAAGTGTGGGCGTGTGTCCGCCTTACTTCTCCTAGCTTCTGCTTCAAGTGGTCAAGGTGTGTTGTGAGCCCCTTCAGCTCCTCCGCCATGTTCACCTCTGTGTCTGAGAGAACAGGTGACTGCGCATCCAGTTGACACGCCAGCTTCTCCACTCTGCACAGACAACATTTGGAGGCAATCAATTGCTAGCTACATGGAGGCCATCCCTCCTGGTATGCTAGCTACATGGAGCTCGCTCCCAGGCCATCTCTCCTGGTATGCTAGCTACATGGAGCTCGCTCCCAGACCATCTCTCCTGGTATGCTAACTCACTCCAAATACACGAAACAACTTAGCAGACAAGATTTATGTTTTACCGATGTACTAGTTGCTAGCTGCATGTAACAGCCTCTTTACCGATGCACTAGTTGCTAGCTGCATGTAACAGCCTCTTTACCGATGCACTAGTTGCTAGCTGCATTTAACAGCCTCTTTACCGATGCACTAGTTGCTAGCTGCATTTAACAGCCTCTTTACCGATGCACTAGTTGCTAGCTGCATTTAACAGCCTCTTTACCGATGCACTAGTTGCTAGCTGCATTTAACAGCCTCTTTACCGATGTACTAGTTGGTTGGTTCGTGTGCTGATCTGTTCCACCCTCTCTTGGAGGATCTCCATATATTGTTCTGTAGTCTCTCGCTCGTCCCCCAGTCTCACCAGTTCGTCTACCTGCTGCTCCTTCTGACGACACAGCACATCAATTCTGGTGGAGGAGGTGAAGGGAGGGGGAAGGTGGAGGGAGGTGGAGGGAGGGAGGGGGAAGGTGGAGGGAGGTGGAGGAAGGGAGCAGGTGGAGGAAGGGAGCAGGTGGAGGGAGGTGGAGGGAGCAGGAAGGTGGAGGGAGGTGGAGGGAGGGAGGGGGAAGGTGGAGGGAGGTGGAGGAAGGGAGCAGGTGGAGGAAGGGAGCAGGTGGAGGGAGGTGGAGGGAGGGGGAAGGTGGAGGGAGGTGGAGGGGAAAGGTGGAAGGTGGAGGGAGGTGGAGGAAGGGAGCAGGTGGAGGAAGGGAGCAGGTGGAAGGAGGTGGAGGGAGGGGGAGGGAGGTGGAGGGAGGGAGCTACTGAACAGTCTCTGTCTCACTAAATATGAACACTGGACAAATGAAATGGACAGGGGACATACGAAATGGACAGGGGACATATGAAATGGACAGGGGACGTATGAAATGGACTGGGGACATATGAAATGGACTGGGGACATATGAAATGGACTGGGGACATATGAAAATGGACTGGGGACATATGAAAATGGACTGGGGACATATGAAAATGAACTGGGGACATATGAAATGGACTGGGGACATATGAAATGGACAGGGGACATACGAAATGGACAGGGGACATACGAAATGGACAGGGGACGTATGAAATGGACTGGGGACATATGAAATGGACTGGGGACATATGAAAATGGACTGGGGACATATGAAAATGGACTGGGGACATATGAAATGGACTGGGGACATATGAAATGGACTGGGGACATATGAAATGGACAGGGGACATATGAAATGGACTGGGGACATATGAAATGGACTGGGGACATATGAAAATGGACTGGGGACATATGAAAATGAACTGGGGACATATGAAATGGACTGGGGACATATGAAATGGACTGGGGACATATGAAATGGACTGGGGACATATGAAAATGAACTGGGGACATATGAAATGGACAGGGAACGTATGAAATGGACTGGGGACATATGAAATGGACTGGGGACATATGAAATGGACAGGGGACATATGAAAATGAACTGGGGACATATGAAATGGACTGGGGACATATGAAATGAACTGGGGACATATGAAAATGAACTGAGGGGTGACAGCAAGTTCTCCCGTCCTGCACCTTTGCTTCAGCCTGGCCTTGGCTCTCTGCTGCCGGAGAAGAAACCGTGTCGTGAGCTGTTCAATGCTGTGGGAGAGGAACCGGAAGCACTCCTGCTGGGAGTATTCTTGCTGCCCTTCTCCTGTGTGTCTCCTCAGTCGGGGCACAGACTCCCTTACTCCGCCTGAGTAGAGGATGTCTTGTACCTCCTGTTCAAACTCGTTTCTCAGTGAGTGTCTCTGCGAGCTAGGTGATGGGTCAGGTGCGACTGTGGTAGTATTCATCAGTGGATGTTGAGATTCAGGACTGTATGTGTGCATGTGTGGAGGGGGAGGGTGGAGGTGGAGGGAGGTGTGTATGTGTGCATGTGTGGAGGGTGTGCATGTGTGGAGGGAGAGGGGCCATAACTGTTGTCACTGATATACATTGTTGGTGGGGAGGTTATGTTTGGAAGAGAAAGGAGGTGGTCTATGATTGTAACGGCACTGAGCTCATCTCCTCCCCACAGCCCGCTGACCTGGGGGTGAGAGAGAGGGTGATACACTCCCAATCTGAGGTCAACCCTACCAGCGAGCAGTCCAACAGTGGCTCCGAGATGACTACCACACCCTGCAGGCTGGAGAGACAAACAGGCAAACATGGTACAGTGTGAGGGTGTGAGGGTGTGATGATGTGAGGGTATGAGGGTGTGATGATGTGAGGGTGTGATACCTGAGGACATCAGGTTCAGTGACAACCAGGTGCTCCACACATGCCTTCTTGGTGGCCACCAGGGAGGGCGCTAATGAAGGAGCAGCTGCAATTCAAACAGTAGTGATGTGTGATGCATAATGTGACTGCAGGGATTTTCAACAGTCACAGCAACTTACACTCAGAGTTGACAAATGCCCTCAGGGGTGTCAGCCATGGTAGAGTCACCATGTGCACACCCTCAGAGTGCAGCACATAGTACCGTTCCAGAACCACTGGATCTGTGGGCATCGCAAGATGAAAGAATCGATTACTGCAGCCAACATCAACAGGTTAACAAGCCTCATCTATCCTCCCTTCTCCTCCCTCCACACCCCAGCTGCCAGTTGTTATTGGCTACAGTATGTACCAGGCATGAGGGTGATCTCAGAGTCACTAGACATCAGGTCCAACTGGACACTCTCGACCACATACAGCATCTGAGAACCAGACCTCTCGTCCTCCTCCTCTTGTTGCTATGGCAACAGCAAATACCATTACTCAAAAACAAATTCATAGGTACATAGTACAATTGCTCTGGTCTCATTCCCAGGCCACCACTGGGTCTGGGAATGAGGCCAGTACTACTATATATATACCTGCATTTCTTCATGGATGTACACACAGTGGTGGAGTGTCCCACTGCTGTTGGCGATAATAAGTGTAGAGGGAGAGGTGGGCAGAGCGAGGATACAAGAGGCATCACTTCCGTAGTTGTCCTCTGCTGGGGGATGCATGACAAGAGGAGGGGAGCAGGGAGCGTCAGGAGAGAGAGAGGAGAGGTGAACATCCCCTGTGTCCCGCAGGATAAAGATAGCAGTGGAGAGAGGGCTAAAGGCAACCACACTGTCATCCAGGGTACAGCCATGGAGGGGCATGGGGGCACTCAGAGGGAAGGTAAGGAGGGGTACGTTCGGGTCGGCAAAGCTAAATACACGCAGAGTGTCATCTGAAGTTAAGAGACAGAGCGCTCCAGGCTGGTAGGGGTGCCACTGAACTTGAAGCAGTTCTAATGTCTGCCGATAGACGCTGAAGAGGTCTCCAGCCACTGCCACCACCCTGGAGCAAGGAAGGAGGGAGGAGGAAGGGAAGGAAAGGGCAATAGCGTCTGGTTTATTTCATCTAACCAGAGAAGATACACGTAGTTTGTGTGCAAGGCACAAACTAACTTGCAGTTAACGGTTTTCTGTCCCCCACCAAACTCTCCATACTGTCCCCTCACTCGGTGGAGCTTCATGACACTGAGGGCCTTCATGCAGCGGAGGGCAATGTGGAGGCCATCAGGGTCAGGCAGCAGCTGCAGGACAGCAGTCAGAGGAGCACTGGTGCACACCAGCGTCTGAGAGAAGTGAGGGGGGGGCAACAAGTGAGTGTGGGACAAGCTCTGAAACAGTCAACTTGTTATTTTTATCTTCGGTTTTCAGCATGTGCTGTAAAGATGTCTGAACATGTTGGACCTTTGACATGATTGATATGATCACGTGTTAACATGCCTGCAAGGGACACCGAGCCAGATGCTAGATGCAATCACCTGGAATACGGGCGGCTGGAAGGGAGACGCGACCAGCCGCTTGAGGTTCGTGGTGAGCAGGGCAGACTTGGTCTGGCTCCAGACGAACAGATCTCCTCTGATCTCGCACATGACATTTGCCCCCTTCAGCGGTACATCTCCCTCGACCCTCAGCTCCTCGAAGATGGGGTTCTCAGGGAGCAGCTCCGTCCACGAGTCCTCCGCCATCGTCTGTTGGTGCGCATTAACTAGAATTAGTAGTGCCACTAGTGGGCGTCATTTGGAGAAAGCAGGCGTACAGGCTACGTATGCGAGATGGAGTACTTGTGATGGCGTGTCCAGTTTGCCAAGAGTTTGGCAGAATTGGGAGCCTAGAATTGCGGCAGATTAACGCTAGAGAAGCCGTCTACGTGTGCAGCAACTCTCAGGTAAGGTTATTAGTAAGTAGTGCATGTCCATACTTTGATGTGTCCCTTTCTGTGTGTGGTGCAGTGTTGCTATCCAGTTGGTTTCACTGTGGAGGTGGTGCAGAGAGTAGTCCCTGAACTGGTTCCAGAGTGCCACCATGAACATGGCACTAGCAATGGCTTAGCCTTAGGTATGTTTGTCCATTGTCATGGCAACAACATGTGTTGAGTTGTGACCTCACAATAAGACTCGATGGTCACTTTTTGTTCTCCTCTTCCCCTGCCAACAGAGCATGTACCACAGCAGCAGTTGACAGCAAGTTCTCCTTCTGGAGGTCAAATGCCTCCTCCCAGCCAGCTGACCAATCTACCACCAGCCAGTGTACCCCCTCCCAGCCAGCCTACCAATCCATCCAGAGTACCTGATGGGCAGATATACATTGATCATGAACTGGATGCACTGCTCAACTCACTGCTAGACGATGAGACATAAAAACTAGTATGCATAACACTGTGTTGTGTACACAAGAAAAACTGAATGTCAACACAAAATTTTATGATATTATGAAAGTGTTTCTGTAGCTGGTCAGTCGTCCCAGTTCTCCCAGTCAGAGTCCTGGTCGCTGGACGGCTGTGGCTTCTCCTCCTGTACCCTCTCCTCCTGTACCCTCTCCTCCTGTACCCCTACTGACTCCCAGCTCTCTGTGTCGACTCCCTCTTTCTCACTGCCGTTGGGAGGCTCCTCTGACACACAGACAAAACTGTCTGAGGACTCAGACCTGTGGTGTTCACTGGTGGCCTTTGTCTCCACAACTGGTGCAACTGGCGAGAAGAAGAGAAGTCAGTTGTCCCATACACAGTGGAGCATTGTTCCCAGGCCTTTCTGCTTGGTTGCTTACAGTGCTGGAGGCAGGAAGGTCGGGGAACAATGCTCCACTGTGTATGGGACAACTGACTTCTCTGGCTACTCTTATCCGTGATACAATCCTGCTATACAGTGAAATCTCAATCTAGACCATGAGGTGTCATCCTTACCCTCTTCTGTATCCTCATCCCACTGCCACTGTTCCTCTTTCCGCTTTGCCCTCGCCATTAACTCGGCCCTTCGTTCTTCCTCCTGTAGAGAACACCATACTATTAACATGTACCCCTCTGTGGTCCAGAGACACTGCAGCAAACCTGTTGTAGTAACTGCACTTTGTAGAAGTAGCGGAGCCAGAATGACTCGTAAGACACTTGCGCGGGCACCTTTGTACACAGACGAGAATGCTATGATGTAATGTAATCACCAACACACAAACAGACTTACCAGTTGTGCATGCAGGGATCGTACATGGGAACAGTTCACTAGTAACTGGGAGATTTCTGATTGGTGGGCCTGGACGTCAAAGTTGGCCTTCCACTCACGGAATTTTCCATCATCATCTGCAGCACAGAAACACTCTCAGTGTGAAGCAATCAGAGTTAGCAGGGAGGTCATACCTTTTGGATCAGAGAGGTAAGTATCAACTGTCTTTTGCACGGTAAAGAGCTGGGCCTGGCAGCGGTCGTAAGGGGCTGTTGGTACTTCAGGTGAGTGTGGCACAGTCTTTTGCCGTGACTCTTCCTCTCCCTTCTCTGCTCCAGGCTGGGAGGAGGGGGCAATAATCAAGTTACTTCATTAACTATTTCCAACCCAGACCTCTCAACTTGCAAAAGAAGTCTGCCATGAGATGTGGGTGTGGTCAGTAGCATCTCCACCTTGGGGGCGGGTCTATCCTCCACGCACACAATGCGACATTATTTTCTGCCTGAAAATCTAGGCCCTGCCCCACCATGGAACGACTTTTCTGTGAGAGGCGGTGCGATTTGGCATTCTCAGGCCTTCCTTCATTCTTCACTTTAGAAGCCAAATCGTGACATTTCAGCATTCCCAGAATGGATTGTCATGTGACTATAGGTCAGTCTGTCCTGCTCACGGACAGTAGACTGTGAGAAATGAGGTCTCCGCTGTGAGACCACAGCTGAAACTGCGAGTCTCACGGTGGCAGTTGAGAGATCTGCCAACCAGACATCCCTACTATACTCTTATTATGCAAAATCACATCCTCAGTCACACTAACCTCATTCCCAGGCTCCATGGTCTGGGAATGAGACACACACCCTGCAAGATACTCCAGCAGTATCTCTTACTGTTTGAATGAGTCCCTTGATGTTTGCTCCAGCTCCCGACATGGCTGCCTTTGTGTCTGAGCTGAGAACAGTGACAAACTCCGCCAGGTCCCGCTTGGTCACATTCAGGGCACTCACAGACTGTGTGGGAGAGTGTGTGGTGGGGGGGGGGGGGGGGGGAGGAGGGAAGAGATTCCATCAAAGTTTCCAACAATAATCAAATGTGTGTGTGTGTGTGGGGGGGGGCGGGGAGGGGGCGGGGAGGGGTAGAGAGGAAGGAAGGGAAAGGAAGAGAAAGAAGGGGAGGGAGTGAGGAAGGAAGGGAATACTTAATGTATGTACCTTCTCCTTGGCAGAGGTCACCCATGACGACCACCAGCTGTTCCTGGAAGAAAGTTTATGAACACATCATCATCAAATGGCTGTAGAACTTAGTGCCATACAAAAGCTTTCTTACTCGGTAGACTCAGAAGTCATGTTGTCATTGTTGACAGTGTGGTCAGAACTAGGTTATTGTATGACGTAATTACTCACAGGTCCACATTTTAGGGACGTCCCCTACTACTCGTGCAACGAGCCAGCATGGTGCGGGTTCGCCTGCGTTTCGACTCCACTCCGCTGCACTATGCGCGGCAGTGCTGGTTTCTCTTTGATCCAGACAGCTGCAGGCTGGTGGGGGATGTCGCCTACCTCATTGCGAGGCGCTTTGGCCTGCAGGACACAGCAGGGATACAGGTCACACAGGGCATAGATAATGTACCCTATATGTACAGGGCTAGTACCCTCTGCAAGTGGTCTACTAACCAGACCCACCTTTCTCTGGGGCTGGCTTGAGCGACTACTACTATGAGATGGCTATTAAAGCAAGAAAAATATTTTTGCAGCCAACTATTAAAGTCCCCCCACCCCCGATTCCTTCTCCTGCAGTTACATATGGACGACTACTTGATCCCGTCCAATGAAAGTGCACTAATCTTGAAAGACAATGACATGATTCAGTATGTTCCAGCACCAGTTCCTTATCCCTAACACATGCATTAGTAACCTTAATATTGCTTAGGACATCTTGCCCTAGTCTATCAAGCCAGCCTATCTGGAGGGTGAGAAATGGTCTGGCTTGATAGACTAACCTTGGCCTAATTGGAGTACAAAGTCTCCAGGAATTAAACCCAGGACTCCTGGCTTGTTCCGCCAGTGCTCGGTTCAATTCTCAGCAACTTTTAAGTTTCCTCTATTTTTACCTCACAACCTGAAACAAGTTTTTGAGTCTTCATATTTTTTTTTTATTGTGAGGGTTCGAACACTACCTGATGAGGAGACAGCGATCACCCACACTGATACAAGTACCAGGTGCCGAGTGTGCATAATATGTTTGTTTTCATACCATATAATAATAATGTCCGGTGTTTCTTATAGTCCCGAGAAGTGGAACGCTACACCGCTGCTGAAGAGACAGAAACTAGATCACAGTAAGAAGAGAAAGAGGAAGAAAGAAAAGGAGAAGAGAGAGGCAGTCACAAAGAAGACCATGTCGGCTCCCACTGTAAGCCCAGTCTCACACCAGAAATAACCTCTCCCTGTGACTAGCAATTTTGTATCTCTGTACTATTGTAGGTGCAGCCAACTGGAAGTGATGATCGGCAGAAGCAGACAGGCAGCTTGCAACAGACATCTCAAGCAGACTTTTTGTCAGGTGTACCCCCGTCCCTGAGGAGGACTCCCCCTGTGCGTGTGGTGACCACCCAGTCTGAGGGTGGTGCCATTCACACCAAGTTTTGCAGCTCCTCAGACTCTGAGCCAGATGAACTACCCTCATCTGCGGTGACGGGAGCACACACAGAGAACACTAGTACCGTCACTTTGCCACTTTCAAAGCAGCCACCTCCTTCAGGAGTGAGCAAAGGGAGAAGGAACAGGAGGACATTCCCCTCTGTCGTGGGAGGACCAAGCGATGTCCATACCACGAGGAGTGTGGTGCACCGGAGAGACGAGGAGCCACTAACACAGGAACAGAGACTGGAGGAGGGTACCAGCAGCCGTGGGGAGACAGGAACTAAGGAGGAGGAGGATAAGGCCTCCAAGGAGCCATCAGGAAGGGTGGAACCTGCACCTGTAAGGGACTACACTGCATTACCAGACCTCCATGGAGCCCCAAGGATTGGAGATCAGATAGCCTTCAAGGTTGTTAATTTCAAGTTGCAAATATTCAGGTAATGAAGTGTGTATACTTCTCGGCCACAGACGTTGGAGCTCTCCTTGCCAAATTATACTCCTGAAGTCTCAGAGTACAAGGTAAGTTGGTTAGTCAACAGATGTGTCTGGTCATACGTCTACACATGCACTCCTAGACAATGTGTCTAGATGTGCACTCCTCATGTGTCTAGACAGTGTGTCTAGACGTGCACTCCTCATGCGTCTAGACTAGTCACTTGTCTGCAGGAAGCGGCAGTGTTGGGCTATGATGCCTCCACAAAGATGGTAAAACTAAAACTGTCAGAAGCAACTTTGAAGCAAGAAATGCGGAAAGGTAAAACTTTCTGATGATATTGTTCCTACTATACCAGCATAATGTTCCTACTATACCAGCATAATGTTCCTACTATACCAGCATATTGTTCCTACTATACCAGCATATTGTTCCTACTATACCAGCATAATGTTCCTACTATACCAGCATAATGTTCCTACTATACCAGCATATTGTTCCTACTATACCAGCATAATGTTCCTACTATACCAGCATAATGTTCCTACTATACCAGCATATTGTTCCTACTATACCAGCATAATGTTCCTACTATACCAGCATATTGTTTCCTACTATACCAGCATAATGTTCCTACTATACCAGCATATTGTTTCCTACTATACCAGCATAATGTTCCTACTATACCAGCATATTGTTTCCTACTATACCAGCATAATGTTCCTACTATACCAGCATATTGTTTCCTACTATACCAGCATAATGTTCCTACTATACCAGCATAATGTTCCTACTATACCAGCATAATGTTCCTACTATACCAGCATAATGTTCCTACTATACCAGCATATTGTTTCCTACTATACCAGCATAATGTTCCTACTATACCAGCATAATGTTCCTACTATACCAGCATAATGTTCCTACTATACCAGCATAATGTTCCTACTATACCAGCATAATGTTCCTACTATACCAGCATAATGTTCCTACTATACCAGCATATTGTTCCTACTATACCAGCATAATGTTCCTACTATACCAGCATAATGTTCCTACTATACCAGCATAATGTTCCTACTATACCAGCATAATGTTCCTACTATACCAGCATAATGTTCCTACTATACCAGCATAATGTTCCTACTATACCAGCATAATGTTCCTACTATACCAGCATAATGTTCCTACTATACCAGCATATTGTTTCTTCCTCATTTAGCAAGCGAGGGAGTGAACGGGAGGTTCACATTAATGGAAGAACTGCAGGAGCCGCTAGTCGACTGCCAGGAAATGGTGTGTGTGTGTGTGTGTGTGTGTGTGTTTGTTTGTGTGTGTTTGTTGGATGTTGCTTAGCAACCAAATCTGGCGTGGAGGTGATAATGGGTGTGGCAGTGGGTTGCTAGGGGTACCATCCAACAAATTAGTTACATTCCCCAGACAGAACAGCATTTGCCCTTCGGGCTCATGCTGCTCCGTCTGGGGAATGTAACTATTATGTGTGTGTGTGTGTGAGTGAGTGAGTGAGACATGCCACCCTTAAGGTCATAATCTCTTTGTTTTCAGGTGGAGCTCGATTTAGAATCACTGATGAATCCAAAACTCATTCCATAGTATATAATACAGTGTCAAGTAACAGCTGCAACAAATGTCATACTGTGCGCCTGTGTTTCAATATGTGTAACCACTGCATCATTTTCTGTGATGATTCAATGTACACCTGAAGTCTCTCACTTCTTCCCCTTCCCTGACTTCCCCTTTGCCTTGGACTCCCTCCCAGCAGTGGTTGGTTCTTCTTGAGCTCTCTGGGCTGCTAGCTCAGCCTCCCTTCTTGCCCTTTCCTTGGACTGGTGGCGCTCCCGAATGGCCTCACGCCCCCTGTTGAGTTCATTACGCAGTTCGTCTAGATCAGCCTGAAATGAGTGAATCAAGTGCTCTCCATAAAGTGACTTGATCTCAACCTCCTAGTCTCTTCCAACACAAAAGAACTCTAATACTTACACAAGAGAATGTATCATAAGCTCACCTGCCACTGTTCTGCCATTTCAAGCTGCTGGAGTTTGGTTTTGTTTCTCAGCTCACGGTCAGCATTCCTCAGTTGCAGCACGGCCTGCCGCTGGGAGCGGTACTCCCGGAACACCTTCTGCCGCTCCTGCTGCCTTACCAGCTGCTCCTCCTCACCCAGAACTCGAGGAGATTCACCATTCTGACTGTGTGTGTGTGTGTGTGTGTGTGTGTGTGTGTGTGTGTGTGTGTGGAGGGGGGAGGGAGCCAGGGAGAGAAGCAGAGAGACAAAATTTACTGGACAGCCGTACAAGTATACTATTTGTCTCTTCTTGTACATTAATGAACCATACGAGATACAGTGTTCTCACACGATGAAAGGTGAGAGGTCTATCTCTCTGATTGGCACTGGACCAGTCGGGGGCAGAGGTACAAAGGACGAAGAACCCTCACTCAATACCGACACAGCAGTGGAATGGTCTGCAGAGAAAAGAGGATACCTGCGTCAGTCTGAGCTTCATGCACAAGGAGATTGAGGAGGACACCTACCTTCTTCTGGTGCTGCTGAGGCATCCTTCAATGCCCAAGACTCGAGGAACTTCTGCCTGGACTCTTGTGCCTGTAGAGCGAGTGCATTCTTGAACCATAAATCTCCTTGTGCCTCCCACCCTCCTTCCAACTGACCTTTCTGCTTCTCCCTGGCTGCTCTGCCTCCCACGCCTGCACCATGCTTCTCAGTTCGTCTACTCTCTCTGTGTCCTTGCGTACCTCCAGCCCATCCTTGTCCTATGGGGAGGAAGGATGAGCCAGCACCTCAACATACAGTCAATCATGTCCACTGCTGATGGAGTCACATACCGTGGCCCTTGTGACTATTCTCAGCGTCCAATGAGGTTTGCTGAGATCAATCTGCAAGGCAACAGACACACAGGTCAATGTGGTGGGAGTTGTACAAATGAAACGGTGGTGCGCGTGCCTGAGAGCTTGGGGGCTGAGGAGTGGTTCCCTTTTTGCCGCTTCCTTTCCCCTTCCCCTTCTTGCCTGAACCTGGCTTCTCAGACCCTGGCCGTCCTGCAGCAGTGACACGATGTCAAGCACATGCAATTGTGTGTTTTGATACAGTCGTACCTTCATCTAGCTTCTCCACTGACTTGATCATGGAGATATAGGGCCATGCACTGTCAGCCATTGGCCAGCTATCTCGAAGCACAGTTGCTTGAACGATGTATTTGTGGCTCTGCAGTAGTTGAGAAGAGAGGGTATGTCTTGTGAGAACCATGACTCTGTGATGAATCATTTCTGAGTACCTTGCTGCTGTCCACATCAGCGATCACTGACTCTGCACATGGAGGAATGTAGTTAGTACATTTTTGTTCTTTGGTTGTGCATGCACTAGTTGCAACCATACCATTCTCTTCTTCTCGTGTTTCAGCAGTCGTTTGGCTGGGGTTCAGTGTGTGCACTGGGATCACACCATGGCCTTTTCCCTGCACCTGTGCTACCGGCTTCTCCCAGTCCAGGATCTGCAGTAACAGCATGCACCACACTGGTGTTACAATGGTGTCACACCATTGTGACACCATTGTGACACCAGTACTAGTTAGCCTCGTCCCCAGGCCCGTTTTTCGAATGGGCTTGGGGACGAGGCTACAGTACTAGTGTGACACCAGTGTGACACCATTGATTGTCTTGCAAGAGTGTCCTAGCACACTGGTGTAACAGCATGCACCACACTGGTGTCACAATGGTGTCACAATGGTGTCACGATGGTTGCAGAGTGTCCTAGCACACTGGTGTAACAGCATGCACCACACTGGTGTCACAATGGTGTCACAATGGTGTCACAATGGTTGCAGAGTGTCCTAGCACACTGGTGTAACAGCATGCACCACACTGGTGTCACAATGGTGTCACAATGGTGTCACAATGGTTGCAGAGTGTCCTAGCTCACTGGTGTAACAGCATGCACCACACTGGTGTCACAATGGTGTCACAATGGTGTCACAATGGTTGCAGAGTGTCCTAGCTCACCTCCAGTTTAAAGTAGGCATCATGCTTGGAGGTGCTGAGCTGCACACTGATGGGGCACGGCTGAGTAACCTTCAAACAGAACCTGCGGGGGACGAAGAGAAAAACAAGGACGCAACAGAGAAGGTCATTCAAAGCAGGTGATGAGCTGACTACCAGTTTCTTTCTCATTGTTGCCCGCTCCCTCTCACCTGAACAAGTGACCCTCTCGGGTGGGGAGACAGTACTCCTGCACCTCGTGGGTGTGGAAGGACGTCACCACCTCCTCCCCCTCTCCCTCTATTCTCCGAGGAAGTACTGGGGTGGACCCCACCAGCCTCAGCTGCCACCTGCCTCCCTCCACACGCTCACCATGGGTCCATGCCTCCACAACAATAGTGTACCCCTCCTGCAAGGCAAGGAGACCCAAAAACACTCCACAACGCAAGCATGATCACCACCAACCAACTACAGAACCTTAACATCCCCAAGGACATATACTGAGGATCGTCATACATACTGGTACACTCAGCTACCTTGTTGGGGTGGTAGAAGTGTGGTGTTACGGAGCAGGACACAGTGGGGACTTCGGAGCAGCTGTCGTTGTCTACCACTCTCAACCGGCAAGAGCCGAGTGGACTGAGGAAGTGTGGCACCATCAACAGTGGCTCTGACACAGAAAATACCTCTCTGCAGTATTAGGGAGGAGAGGGGGGAGAAGGGGGATGAGAGAGGGGAGAAGGAGGAGGGAGGAGAGAGGGGAGAGGAGGAGGGAGGAGAGAGGGGAGAAGGAGGAGGGAGGATGGAGGGGAGAAGGAGGAGGGAGGAGAGGGGGGAGAAGGGGGATGAGAGAGGGGAGAGGAGGAGGGAGGAGAGAGGGGAGAAGGAGGAGGGAGGAGAGAGGGGAGAGGAGGAGGGAGGAGGAGGGGGAGAAGGGTAGAGGGAGGAGGGAGGAGAGAGGGGAGGGTTGCTAGCAATGACAGTCAAAACACAAACTGAGATCTCTCCATCACCTCAAGATGATGGTCCATGAATGTGGCTGGACGGAAGGATACTGCCCAGAGTAGACCTCGGTAAACGCCCTCAAGCACTCATCCTTGTAAAATGGAAACTGTTGCAGGAGGCGTGGCTCAAGCTTGAAAACACCGCTGGAAAGAAGTGCCATTTGAAAACGATAACTTGGCAAAGTGTTTAGACACTGGGGTTGACTGTTACCTGAAGACAGCCACCCCGAGTGTTTCAGTGTGCTGCTGCAGCAGTGCTATGCTCTCAGTGAGTTCTCTCACAGCTTCCTGGTGCTCAGAGCTCCCAGGGACAGTGACATGCTGCAGTCGGTGATGACTGTGAGAGCGCATGCAACGCTGGATCACGGCAGCAGCTTGGTGCTCCTCTGCAGTAGCATCCCTGGTGTGTGTGGGGGGGAGGGAGGGGAGGAGGGGGTGTGTGTGGGGGGGAGGGAAGGGAGGAGGAGGGAATAGATATGCATGTCTCAACTCATGTGAGCCAGTCAATGTACACTACCTACATGCAGTATGTTCGGTACCTATTTTTCCACGACTCTGGTACAACTCTGGTTTTATTGTCTGAAAGAAAATTTGAGTTAGTAGGTAAAGTGCAACTACCATCTCCCACTATGGTGCAATACCTCTGTCTCCACTCAGTCGTCTTTGTGCAGAGTCCAAGTCCAGCACTGCAGCAGTGAATACACGTGTTACCAAACTGTGTATATCTGTAATGTATTGCAAGCTTGTGCAGCACCTGGTGTGTCAGCGGGGGGCAGTTCTGATGTGTCAGTGGGGGGCAGTTGGCTCTCAAGAATGGCAAAGATGTGGTGGAGAAAGGCCTTCCATGCAAACAGCATGCCAGGGGTGAGCCCGTACTTCCTGTCAAGAGTGGACCATGTGTGCAGGGTACTGGCTAGCAGTACCTGTGTGTGTGTGTGTGTGTGTGTGTGTGTGTGAAACAAGAAGCAGAACCAGTTGTGTAGCAAAGGTTGCTAGGGCAGTAAGGAGGGAGACACCGGCTCCAGAGAGATGCCTCACCCGGGCATGGTCCATGCTTCTGTGGACGTCAACGAGAGAGAGTATCTTTTCCTGCAGTCCCTCCTCCTCCCCCCTCCCCCACAACTGGGCAGTCGACAGCAGCACACCCACCACGTGAGAGCAGTGTGCTAGAAACCTGCAACTCTCCTAAGAGAGTAGGAATGAGAAGAACACTCGACACATCCGAGTGCAATAGAATATCAAGTTGCAGAGGTATGTGAGTGCGGTCCAGCTACTGGTTGCTGAGGGGTTACCTTGCTCATGTGTGAGAATACATTTTGTCCATCGGTGAGCACAAATGTGGAGTGAGAGAGAATCTCCAGGTGGTACCCCAGAGGGGCCCTTGCATGCAGCTTGAACATGTGACGCCTGGGGTAGGAGGAGGAGAAGGAGGAGGAAAAGTGTTATCTCTATGTGAGAGGTTGTGAGGAAGAACAAATTGGAATATGGATGTGGACTGGGGATATTGTCACGTGTGATTGAGGCCCCTCACCCGGGGGGCAGTGTTAGAGTGGCTCCAGTGGTCCCAGTGGTAGCAATCCTCAGTGCTGGCTGGGAGGCCTGGATGGACCTCCAGGAGTACGGCTCCACCACCAGGCTGCCTGGCACCACTTGCTCCCTCTGCTCTGCAGTCGACTGCGGGGGAGATGGCTCCCCATGGAAGCTGGAGGGAAGAGTGATGAAAACAATGATATACAGTAACAACACACTAATTGATGGCATCACCTTGGGGCTCTGGGGGTAAGTCTTGTGATGCCCTGCCAGCGGAAGAGCGAGCAGAACACCAGTTGCAGTTGCACTGGACCCACGCTGTCCACAACTAACACACGAGTCAAGGGAGGTGTTTACAGAGACATACATACAACACAAGATGGTGCATAGCCAAGTCAAAGATTACACCATCTGTCCCTCCACTGTTCTTATGTTCAGCCGTATGCTCCCCCCCCCCCCCCTCCCCCACTCCACAGGTTAGTGGTACACTGGGAGCAAGCTACCTGCTTATGTGGTTTGTATTTGGTATGTTTGCAGCTGTCAATATAAGTACACATGCAGAGGATACACAGAACATTGTTGGAGGCAGGCTGTGTGTGTGTGTGTGTGTGTGAGGGAGAGGGTGAGGTGGAGGGGAGGTGAGGGAGAGGGTGAGGAAGGGGAGGTGAGGGAGAGGGGTGAGGGAGAGGGTGAGGAAGGGGAGGCGAGGGAGAGGGTGGGGAAGGGGAGGCGAGGGAGAGGGTAAAGAAGGGGAGGCGAGGGAGAGGGTAAAGAAGGGGAGGCAAGGGAGAGGGTGAGGAAGGGGAGGCAAGGTAGAGGGTGAGGAATGGGAGGCGAGGGAGAGAGTGAGGAAGGGGAGGCGAGGGAGAGGGTGAGGAAGGGGAGGCGAGGGAGAGGGTGAGGAAGGGGAGGCGAGGGAGAGGGTGAGGAAGGGGAGGCAAGGTAGAGGGTGAGGAATGGGAGGCGAGGGAGAGGGTGAGGAAGGGGAGGCGAGGGAGAGGGTGAGGAAGGGGAGGCAAGGTAGAGGGTGAGGAATGGGAGGCGAGGGAGAGGGTGAGGAAGGGGAGGCGAGGGAGAGGGTGAGGAAGGGGAGGCGAGGGAGAGGGTGAGGAAGGGGAGGCGAGGGAGAGGGTGAGGAATGGGAGGCGAGGGAGAGGGTGAGGAAGGGGAGGTGAGGGAGAGGGTGAGGAAGGGGAGGTGAGGTGGATGAAACAAGTGAGTTGTTTCCCAGGAGCTGCAGCTACCTTAGTGGAGGTGAGCTGTGAAGTGGAGGCAGTTTTCTTAGTGGCAGTAGCTGATGTCTGGGCCGAGTCCTCTACAGTGTGCTACAAGGGTCAGGAAGATATGGTGTGAGTGCCCTTCCCTCAGACCTGCCTCCCTGGCTCCAGTCACACAAACTGGCATGCTGGGAAACTGCAGACTTACCGATAGGTCACAGTACGTCTCCCGATGTGCAAAGCTGGACGGACTCTGGAACACATGCAGACACCTGTATGGAGGTGGGTGTGGTCTGAATTCCTCAAGTACATGATGACTATATATGGAAACTTGCCTGAATGCTTTAACAAACTGTGCATACTCCATCCAGACACCTTCCCCTCTAGAGAATGGAAGAGGAGAATTACAAGTGAAAAGGTTTCACAATTCCTCCACCTTCCTCTCCTTCCCTCCCCTCTCCTCTCCTCTCCTCTCCTCGCTTCCCCTCTCCTCTTCTCTTCTCTCCCTCCTCTCCTCTTCTCTCCCTCCTCCCCTCTCCTCTCTTCTCTTCCCTCCCTTACCAACCTATTGTTATCAGAGAACGTTGGTACAATCTCCACAAATTGTGGTTCCACAGGAGGAGAGGGGAGAGGTGGAGCAGGATCACCCGGAGCTGCCTGCCTGTGCCTTAGACCAAGGTAGTAGGGAGCCTGAGGTACAGATGAGACACATGGTGTGTGTGTGTGTGTGTGTGTGTGTGTGTGTGATGTGTGTGTGTGTGTGTGTGTGTGTGTGTGAGTGTGTGTGTGTGTGTGTGTGTGTGTGTGTGTGTGTGTGTGTGTGTGTGTGTGTGTGTGTGTGTGTGTGTGTGTGTGTACCTGCAGTGTGGGTGGTGGTGGTTCCTTTGGTGGCGGAGTGAGTGGTTGGTTCCGGGCCTGTGTCAACAGCATAGGGTGGGAGGGGAGGCCACGCCCTTGGGGAATCAGCCCCGCCTCCTTCAATACCAGTTCTGAGGTGGACTGGGAGAAGGAGACCATATCCCAGTTCAGTGGTAGCAGCCAGCTCACCCGTTGGCATAGCTCCAGACAACCACAATGAAGGGGTGGCGACTAAGTTCACTCACCTTCTCTACTGCATGGGAGGGGTGCAGGGTTTGGTCATCCCCTCCAGCTATAAAGCTAGCCAAGACGATAGCATTTCTTTCTCCACACTTTTCGGAAAGAACTGTGGTTTGTCCCTCCTCTCCCTTCTCCCCCTTTTCCTCCTCCCCCTCTTCCTCCTCGTCCCCCTCCTCCTTTTCCTTCCTCCTCCACACAGGTAGGGTATCCATCAACAGTTCCCACATGTGCTCAGAACCTTGTCTGTAGGACAGACACAGAGAACAAAAGATGGAGACAGAAGTCTCAAGAGGTTATTTGAAGTGTGTGTGTACCTCACGGGTATGATCCGAGGGGTCCATGCAGTCAGCATGTGGACCACACTGCTGTCCCCAAACTCCTTGTCCCCGCTGGAGCTGCATGCGCGAGAGATGAAGTTCAATGCTACTGTGAAACTAGAAACCCCAGCCTCTTTTCCAGCCCTTCCCACCGTCCATTTTTATTTATTTTTTGATCACTTGCAGCATGTAAAACAGCAAGCAATCAAACACTGGAGCCAGGGAAGGCCAGGGAAAGAGGCTAGCATACTACAGCTCTCATTAGCCTTGTCACAGTGAGCCAGGGTACAACGCTGAGAGATTGTGATGGTGATGTTACTCACTCTAGAGCAGTGATCTTGAGGATTGCCTTTGTGAGAATGGCTGGCCACAGCTCTGCTGGGTTGGGGGACCGGGGGAGCAGCAGTGCATCTCCCTCTTCCCCTGGCTCTTTGAACGGCAACATGTCATCCACTGTCACCTTACGCCAGGCACCCTGCCAGCACCGGGAAGAGAAAGAGAAAGAAGAAGTGTAGAAGTTCACTTTTCATCTTCGAGCTAAGCAGCCTATACATAAAGCTGGCTTGGTCGTCCAATCTGAGGGCCTATGTAGGGCATTGACATTATTCACTTACCATCCAGTATAGTCGGACACAGTACTTCCCCAGGGGGTTGACCTGTGGGGCCAGAGTACCCTTGGGGTGGGGATGGATATGTTCCCATGGTCTCCACTCCCCCTTTTCCTCCCCCTCCTGCACGACAGAGAGGCTGTGGCGGACCTGCCATAGGGCATGTAGCTGGCTAATCACCCAGCACATCAGCTGGGCAGTGAGGAGGGGGAGGAGAAGGAGGAGAGGGAGGAGAGGGAGGAGATGAAAGGTTGGTAAGCGTCTAAGATTTACAATGCACAATTCTCCCTCAGCATACATACCTCACTGTGCATAAGGTGGCCATTTGCAGACACAAGGTCAATCTCGGAGCAGTCTGGCTTCTCTATAATCAATGGAGTCTGCATCAAGAGCACTGACATAAAACCAGCAGGAGTAGAATGTTGATCTTTATACATACTGGTGGCCTATTGGTTAAAGCACTGGACTGCGGATCGAAAGGTCCAGGGTTCCAGTCCCACTTGCAGCAGAGATTTATTTCTCTTCTGGGTGCACTCAGCCCTACCTCAAAAATTGAGTAGAAGGTTTTCCTTCGTGTCCTTCAGAGGGGACGTTAAGCCGTCGGTCCAGGGAACCGCTTAAAATTAGCCTAAGACTTAGTGCTATTGGGGATTTCCTTGTTAACCCTTTACACCCGATGCGCATGCGCACAATAAACACGTGATTACGAGAGAAGCAAGATTAAAAATGGCGATTTTGTACTATGTTGATTCATTGCGTTATATCTTGTGAACTAGCAGAGTTCAACAATCGGTAGTTAGGCTTAGTTTGGTTGAAAACAAACCTGCTTTACTCGGGAAGTAGTCATACGAGTTGGCAGTGAAGTCCGAATAAGATACAGCGGTGGAAACGCGGGTATTCGCTACGTATTGGAAAATGACTGGAAATCCGTGGCAAAACTTCCAGCGAAGGTATGTTTTCACTGTTGTTTAGATGATTAGCGAGAACAAATTCGGTATGACCAGTAGCGCGTGGGAAACCAGCTGTTCTGTGGCAGTACTAAGTACAACACGATCGAACGGTAAACTTCGAACGCGATTTCCGGGGAAAGTCCCTATAGGACGGCCCAGCTAATTATGCTTTATTCGACTTCCTGCGGCACATACTAACTATATACTACGTAGCCGCGGGGTATAGAGCGCTAACCGCTCGATAGTGGCCATGACGACTATAGTCGTCATTCGGAATTAACGTACCTATATTCATGACGACTATAGTCGTCATTCGGGTATAAAGGGTTAACTGGGTCACAAAAAATACCAGCAATTTGAGGACAGATAACAGCAAACGTGATAAACAAGTATGTAACCAAGACAGCAAGATCACATTCACACACCATGATCCCCCCCCCCCCCACATAACTTGTCCTACAACTAGTGGTGGCCACACCCACCTCATACAGGTCAGCTGGCCTCTTCCAGCACACCTCACCATCCACAAGTGAGGGAGGTAGCTCCACCCTCTCTGCATCCTCATACAACTATGAGGGGGAAAAAGACAGGCCTAGATACAATGTTGCAGGATGTGTTTCAGCCGATACCAGGCCTCGATATACGAATGCACTACCCATGACTGCTTATCACTTTATCAGCAACCATCAGTAATCAGGCTGCACCATGTTACATACCACAGCAGATTGACTGGTTTTCCCTTTCTCCTTCCCCTTCCCCGTCCCCAGGTCCTGCAGACAATGAGATCATATAGCAAGGTGCTGATCCACCTTTGCAGCACATTTGTGCCTCTTCAAAAGCAGGGATCATGGTTCATCCAGTCATCACTGCACTTCACTCACCCACTTCTCAGCTGCTAGTTCTGCTTCAGTCCATTCTGGCCAAATGGATATCCTTTTTGCTGAACTCTCTCTGTGTGTGCAGCCCAGAGAGTGTGAGTAATGCAGGAGAAATGAAGTGCAATAGTGAAATATCAAGCAAACCTAGCTTGTGCCGAGTTCAACCGCTCCTTTGAGTCTTGCTTGCCTCGAGTACTGGCTTGGGGCGTCTTGCCCGGCATCGCGCATCAATCACACACGATCGCGATTGCGTTTACCGCGGGTTGCTGCGGCAACGCTCACGTGCAAGACTTTGCACGTGGATGCATATGCGATATGCAGGGTAACCATGGCGTTTCATCGAGCTGTTTGGAGTGTAACTATTGGAAGCAGCAGATGTATAAGACAGGTATACGGAAGCTCAGTCCAGAAAGCATCCTCTGTCCACACAACTGGAATCTTCCGGGCGTTGGAGGGGAGTCAGACAGACGAACACACACGTGAAGAGGAACTGACGTTTGCAGAGATCTTTAGAAACTCCAAACTCGTGCAGACAGTTAGTCCGGTGGGGAAAAAGATGAGGGGAGAAGTCATTGCAGTAGTGGACGGCAACATGTACGTGGACTTTGGCTGCAAGTTTCATGCTGTTATGGCAGTACCTCAAGCGAAACCAGAATTCAAGGGAAAAAGGGTTGAGGTGCTGGTGCATGACTTGGAGATAACTGACCACTTCTTAGGAGACAGCAGAGATACATCTCTTCTTGAAGCTGAGGCTGAATTTGTTAGATTTTGTGCAGATTAAAACTATTTTTCTGGTTCCAAAGACTGAAAGAGTTTACTAACCAGGGCCACCATATCTTCTAGCCATGTCAGTCTCAGGCTTTTTTTCCTCCACACGAAAATAGTCTGGGAACAAGACTATGTGTATTTCCTGTAAATATTAAGATGACAGTAAAAAATAATTGCACCTTCCTTGTTTAGAGAATGACTGACACAACCAGATTTAAAATTAAGCTTTGCTGTTTGTTAATTGTCTTTGTACTAAGGGTATAAGTGAATATTTGTTCCACAATTTACTTCAGCTGAGATGTTCATTTGTCATGAACAGTACAGCTTCACCTACTATATATGTATAAATTGAGTAAAAAGGCAAAGACTGAGACCAGTAGGTTTTTGCTGCTCCTTTTCCAGGCTTGTTGGCGAATGAGACTAAATCCACAATGGTAAATTGGACCATGATGCCTAAGGAATGTCCATTGCCTCCTCTGGTCTAGCACTTGTTTTGTAGTACTTAGGGCGTCAACTAGCCTCGTTCCCAGGCCGTTCCCGGCTCCAGTTTTGATCGCTTGCAGTATAAAAACGGAGGGGAAGGCCTGGGAGAAAGAGTCACGTGCGTGACGTCCGTTTTTATACTGCAAGCGATCAAAACTGGAGCCGGGAACGGCCTGGGAACGAGGCTAGGCGTCAACCATATACAGTGTTGCTTATTCTCATACCGAGACTGACAGTTTGGGTTAGTTTTGGTACTGGATTTGTATAGCTGGTTTGCCACATTCCCAGGCCCTGCCCATGCAGCTTCACGCAGGGGGAGAGCCTGGGAATGAATCTAACATCCGGTAAAGCTGCAACGTCTGCCTAATGAAACAAAAATACAGCAACTAACAAGCATTAAAGCCTACCAAAGTTCCTATCAAAAGTTGTTTGGGCTAGCTACAGCACTACACTACAAAGTCCATAAACCAGGCTAGGTGCCTTAGAAGTTCTCATAGTGGTGGAAGAAGGCTGGGCCCTCAAAGCGGTTGGTGGCAGCACAGGCAGCGTCCACACCAATGGTCATGCCTGGTGGACCACAGGAGAACACACCAATCTTTGGCAGCAAGCTGTACTCCTCCTGGAGGTTGTCGAAAAACGTGTTGAAGTCTGGACGGCCAAAGTGGGTGATGGAGCGTAGACCAGTGAACAAGCTGCGACCAGACAGCCTCTGGAAGTGACGCTCACAGATGTACTGTACAGAAATGAGACAAAGAGACAGCCCTCATAAATTTAGTACCATAAATTGATTGTAGGTGCATACACTTACCAGCATGGTAGTTCGGAGATCAAATTTGTCAAAGAACTGAGTGACAAAAATGTGGATCTCGACTAGGCCCTTTTTGTCAGCTTCCTCCACTTCACGGATGATGTCAGTAAACCACTCGTACTGCTTCTGGGTGCGGGTCACCCAGATAAAGAACACCTGCAGCCAAAGAGAACACAAGTTGAACTAAAATTCTCACTGGACTCTGACTTCATTAAAATTCCTCACCTTCTTACACTGGACGCGGGCCCCAATGTTGAACCGGTGAACCAGCTCCTTCAAGATGGAGGCAAATGGAGTCACACCAATGCCACCACCCACCAGTACAGCAACTTCAAAGCGATTCCAGTCCTGGTGACCCTCACCGTATGGCCCATCCAAGAACAGCTTGGGGAATGGCTGTCCACGCAGTTTAGCAGGATCGAAATTTTCTCGGAAGTTGTAGGTCCAGGGTCCAACAGCTCGGATGTGGAGGCTGAGGTGCTCTTCGTGTGGAGCAGAACTGATCGTAAAAGGATGGAACTCTCCTGGATTCTGAGCTGCACTGGCAATGCGCACCCACTGGCCAGCCTTGTAGTCAAAGTTAATTGGCCT
The DNA here is from genome assembly GCA_949130485.1 of Agelas oroides. Classification (NCBI taxonomy): domain Eukaryota; kingdom Metazoa; phylum Porifera; class Demospongiae; order Agelasida; family Agelasidae; genus Agelas; species Agelas oroides. The sequence continues at coordinate 266,771 of OX422202.1, read as the reverse complement.
CTTGAAGTAGATACCGATCACCAGCGAAGGAAGAATGTCAGAGCGGACAACAGCGACCTCCTGCTTACTGCGACCCACACTGATAAGCTGATCGAGGGCAAAAACGATGCCTGGACCGATAAAGAACCAGCCAAAGAGTGGATCTTGTACAAGACGGCCAGAACCATGCAGGAACATCAGAATGTAGAAGACAACATAGAAGTGATGGGTGACCCAGAAAGCACGGTAGGTGTATCGCCGAGCGTACTGGACAGCAAACACATAGATCACTACGGTTACCAGAGTCAGTATAAATGCTGCAAATCCTGTAAACAAAAACACATACAAGATCATCCCAACAGCAAGTTACTACATTTGAACTTCACTACAGACTTACCAGTCATAGTTAGGAACAACCAATAGGTGAATTTGGGAAGGACGTGACTGCGGTGGTACACTTCGCGGAACAGGCATGTCAGATCGTTGGCTGTCTGGGTGGAGATGTGGTAGAAGTTTATGCCATGGCCGATGCAATGTGTGATGGTGAACAGGAGGGCAGTGAGGGCAATGATCTTGTGGAAGCTGATGTACGCATCAAACGGAATGTAGTAGTTGATGATGGTCTCCCTCAAAAAGGTGATGAGGTTACGGCACATTGTGAGCAGCAAGACCGAATACGTGAACATCATGCCTGAGGCAGCCCCACGAGTGACCGTCACACCATAGCCAGCAATTCTCCTCAGTCCAGCAAACTCACGCTCAATCGAGTAGTAGTACGCCCTCTCGACAAAGATACCACAGCACACCAACCAGAAGAGGGTTAGGTAAAAGATATGAAGCCTGTAGTTTTCCACCCAGCGAATAAAGACAGCAATTTTTCTCCCAAAGGTGGTTTTGGTGATTGCCTGTTTTATCACAGGTATATCAAATTTTGGGCCTGTCTCACCAGCTTCTGTCTCGGTCTTTTTGCTGCGAGGGTCTCCCTTGGTTGTCCTACCATATGCTTTGATGATAGTACGACGAGCCCTTGCAGGTGCAGTTTCACGTGCACGATAGCGAGATGGAACTGCTTCACCTTCGTTGTCCGCACTCGCACTTGGTGGAGTCTTCTTTTCAATTTCCATTTCCGGGACATCGAATCCACTTACTTTGAGATGGGCGCTGCTCAGCTCCTCCTTGTGGTCCCTCAGCAGTACGTTAAAGTCATCGAGCGTCAGTTCTTGCTTGTTCTGGAAACCAGCAGCAGTGAACATGGAGTCGACCAGCTGGTTCATCTGGTCAGGTGCCACTGACGCATTCACCATCTCCATCATGGCTTTGAGCATTTTCTTAAACTCCTCCTTATCCAAGCGGCCACTCTTGTCCACATCGTACATGTCAAACATGAGCTTGATCTTGTCTTCTGGAGAGCCCTTAGCAAAGATGACAATCATGTCCAGGAACTCCCTGAAAGAAACAAAGCCATTGCCATCCTGGTCGATAAGTTGGAACATCTGGTCGACAAAGAGTGAATCTTTCTTGAGCGACATGGCATCAGCAAATTCTTGACGGGTAAGTTCACATTCCAAAATATCTCTCCGTTTTTCACCAATTTCCAACCCAACCTGACCTCCCTCATGAAAGACCGACTTGAAGAAATTCTCAAGGAGTCGCTGTCTGTTTTTCTTAGTAAAGACATGTTTCATCATCATCTTCTTCTGAGGCTCTTCAATGGTGTGCCCAACACCAATATCATTCAGGAAGGTCTGGATTTTGTCGATGAAGACTGTCCGATCAATGGGGGTGTTACATCTCAGAATAACATCGTACTCATGTGGAATCTTCATAACAAAATGGCAGCTCTCATCAAATGGCCTCTGGATTATTAGCTGTGTCTGATTGCGGAGGTCAACTTCTCGCAGAACTTGGTCACCAAAGTACAGTACGATCTTCTTTCCAGGGCCAAATTTAATGCTGACTTGCCGATTCTCAGATCTAAGTCCTGCCTTCAATTCCCATGCAACAAGGATTTCACCATCTCCACCAGTCAAATCTGTGCCCTCGATCCTCTTTGTTCGGGAAGTGCGGCCAGTAGCCCAGTACTGTGCCCTTCGATGCTGATTGTATGCAGCCATCAAAAAGAGACTCATTATGACAAGGGCAACATACAGGAACACGAGACCCCAAATGAATGGTACTTGCCAAACTGACTCTGAATAATAGTAGTCGAATGTTTTCTGACTGCTACAATCGTCCATGTAGAGCTCACTCAGCTGGAATGGTTGGGGGCACACTGTTTGTTCATCGAAAACGAAAGGAGTGTCTGAAAGATCCTCGTCCCGAATGTGAGTGGTCAGAATGAGGAGGTCCTTGATGGTCAAGTTCCTGATAGCATAAAACTCCTCACTATTGAATAATCTGTCAAGTAAAGATGTCATCATATAAGCCACATCCAATAACATACTCCATGCAACACTCTTACCCATTGGCCTCGTAGTTCTCATACCAGAAGCGGTCAGCATGACGGATCCTCATGAACTGGTCGTATAGGACCTCCGTGAAGAGCTCTCCTGGTCCACTTAGCACACCTGCGTCACCTTCACGATCTGATGGGATGGTTTCAGCAAGGCCACAGGCCCAGATGTCACAGCGACTGATGTTGTTATTGTACACGTCACGAAGGTACTCGATTCCATTCGTAATGATACGATCAATACCGTACAGAGGGTTAAGTTGCTCAAAGCTGGTTACTGGTTGAAGTCCGTATGCCATACGTGCGGAGTTGAAGTCTGGCAGACCATGGTCCCTGGCTCTTTGCATGTTGACAGCCATCAGGTCACGACGGTTGAACTCCAATGGACCAAACACCTATAATGTTTATAGGTAAAGAAACATGACAAGTGGTCATCGTTAGCCTCATTCTCAGACCACCCCAAGTTTCTGTTGAGCCTGGGAATGAGACTAGGGGAGGCTAGCAACGTTGATGAAAGGAATAAAGTTAGTACATATAAACCTCAACTTACACTTCCTCTGAGATCAGGGGTGATGATAGTGTCCTCTCTCTCAGTGGCCTGGGAGGCCATGCCCAAGTAGAATGGGTCAACGTTAGTCTCACTAATTGTGACTTGTGGGTTCCAGTAGGCATTGCAGGTACGAACAGCAAAGTGAGTATCAGTGGCATTCCCATACTCATACCCTCTTGCATTGAAAGCTGGGTTGTTCCTATAGAATGTTCTGTTCACAATGTTGAAGATTTCTTGAGCTTCATCATTATTTGCTGGAGGATTATCGTAATATCTTCTAACAATGTCTTGCCAATATCTTGTTTCATTATATCCAGTACGGGGCAGAAAGGAGTTGTTCCAACCAAACGTATCCGAAAGGGTACTGCCAAACAAGCACATATTAGGGTCTGCACTGTGGAACAAATTTACAAGTACATTGTAAATTGATCATCATTGCTCAGATAAATGCACACAACACTGGGAACTTACTTCAACTGGCGCCTCCAGATTCCAGGAGTCACAATGGTGTGGCCAAACCTCATGGCAGCTGACTGGAAGATGTGAGCAATCTGAGGATTGATTGCAGGGTTGTACCCACTTCGCCCAAAGTAAAGACTATATCCTGGTGTGCGTTCATAGGGAGGCAATCTACCATTAAACTCTGTGAACCTTCGTGGGATGAAAAGAGGAAGCCACTCGCTGTAGACAATGTGCTGATGGGTGGCAATGGTGAACTGACGAGCGCGATTAAACAACCACTCATCCTCTTGATAGACAGTGCCGTCGTATTCAGAACCACTGAATCGCTGTGCTAGTGTTCTGGCCCAGAACTGGTGCACTCGGAACCACAGAATTCCCATGGTTAGTAGAAAGGGGTTCTCATCACCACGAGGGTTGCCAAGCCCTGCAGGAATACACACACACACACATCAAACACACATTAAACCACATCCTCAGTAAGTTTTAGTTTGGACAACAATAGGGAACTTACTCCAGAAACGGTTGACTGAATAAAGGTTGGAATGGTTGACTGGAGGAGGGGGATTGGCCATTGGCAGACCAATAGTATTTGATATTGGAAACTGCTCAGCAATTGGTACGCTGTTGTTTATAGCAGCTAGTTCTCCATCGTGAAAGTCTCTGAGTCCGTCAGCCCATGCCTTGGTGATACCATACATCAGCCCACCATCAAACCAGGGGGTGATCTCGTTCAGCTGCATCCTTGGGTTGTTGGGGTTGTAACCAGTGCCAAAGTCATATCTTGATCGAATGAAAGGAATCTCCCGGTTGGATCGACATTCAGGGTCATAAAGAGCATGGCATTTTGGGATGCGCATGCTTTCATATTCAGGAATACATCCAGCAGCCTGGGCATCCAGCATCTCCTCAACAACTTGTTGACCTACATGAAATAGCACAAGTTAATGAGCACAATAATCCCTCAGGAATTGGTTTTCACAGAAGAGGAGTTTCACTAATAAATGTGACCTTCATTCCTAAAGGCAGAAGAATAGTGCATGAAGAGATAAATTCAACAAAAGAGGGTGTACTCTCATGCGCATAAGATGCTAAAGATGCCATTTTCTTTTGCCAAAAGACAAGCGTTAGATCTGTCAGTTTACACCAGGCATCTCCTTGCGCATAAATGCTCAGTGGCGGGCAAGTTAAAATACCCACCCCTTTCTGTTTATCTTATCGGGTTGTTAGCTATATAGCTAGTAAAGAGATGAATAACGGTTTCCACTGTTACCAAAGAAGGTGAATAGGGCACTCCTCCGAGTAGATCCAAACCCAGTGAGGCCATGCTGCGATATATTGGCAATCAGTATCACATTCCCTCGGTCACCACCAGCGATCTCGTACACTCCATCCGGGTAGGCTACTGGCGTCTTCCTCTCCATAGGCATGTCTACGTGGAGGGAAAAAAAAAAAAAACAAGATTAGGACACAAACTAAATACGCAGAAAGTGCAGGAAAACAACAAAAAAAAAAAAAGGAGAGAACTAGCTCTTGGTTGCGTCGCCTTTGATTTGCGTGCACTCACCAGCTCCGCCCCACTCGGGATGTGCGGGATTGTTGTACCAGCCATCATAGCCTTCCCATTCATAGTTCTCCTCAGCGTAGATCGCATTTCTGAGTAGGTTTGCCAATTGCTCTCTTTCGCCGTCATTATTGTTGGCGAAATTGTACGTGACCCTTGGGCCACCATATGATGGTTGTTCAGACGGCGGAAACTGCGCAAGCGAGACTGCCGTAACAGCCAGCAGCACAGCGCACCGTTTCAACATAATTTTTCCTGACAGCTACGCAATAACTGTTCACTAATAGGAATATTAAACGGAGCCACAATAGTCTTGCTAGTTGCGAGCACAGTAGAAGAGAGAGTGCGCTGAGTTTGTTTCGCTGGAAGCTGCCCACCCCTCAGAAATAACGGACCTGTGGAAGATCTAATCAGGGCTGCGGTAAGAGTAACACAAAATCTCAATGAATGCAACATTCAGCAATAACTAAGCAATGACAAGTATATTTATAATGACTTCGACGATATCTTCTTTGACGGTGCGACTCTGGCCTCGTACCCAGACTGCAGTCTGGGTACGAGGCATGGGCTAGGGTTGTGAGCGCATGCTCCAGTATAGCCTCGTTCCCAGGCTCTCCAGAACGCGAATTGTACACGCGTGGAGAGCCTGGTATCGTTTCTACGTAGGCATGACGTAATCGAAATAGGACTAAAACAGAAAGGCAACGTTTTGCACGTTGTTCAACCAACTATGCGTTCAACGCTCAGTGTGTATAATATTCAACCCCCGATAACTAGATAAATGTAGTAAGTTGGCCGCTACCTTCGCTCTTTTTCCTCTTCTGAGTCTCGGGTACGCCCACGCTCAATTAAGGTCGTTCTACCTCCGTTCTATCTTTGAGGGTTCTCACGTGAGAATAAATACCAGGCTCTCTCCGCGTGTACAACTTCAATTTCGCGTTCCGGAGCGGAGGAGCCTGGGAACGAGGCTAGCTCCAGTATTCATCTACAAAAAAGACGTGGAGAAATACAACACACGGGCAGTAACAGGGGATGAAGGTGGTAGAGCAATGGACTCTATCCCGGACCTTGGTGCAACTGGCAGGATTGAGAGAGGTAGATATATTATGGTTCGCAGGGACCCTGAGGTGACATGCAGTAAGCTCTTCCATTCTAAGTATTAAGGCTCAGATAATATTAAGTACATAGATGTCTGCCATAGTTCACAGCTCATGTCTGCGTGTTGCATCCTGCTGTTCATCCCTTGGCACTTGCAGCTTCATAACAAGCTATAGTATGTATAGCCTCGTTCCCAGGCTTATCCCCGCAGAGCTCCTTAGTGGGGCAGGGGAGAGCCTGGGTACGAGGCTTGGCTTTGACCACCGTGCCACATGCAATTTCAGCTTCAGCTGTCGTTACAGTACCAACAGTGATTATAACTCAATTAAAATGTATTCCAGCAAGAATCACTCACCAAACTAGGCCTAATATGCAAGCTAATCTCAGTCATCTACTAAAACACTCCAAATTAAAGTAGGTCCAGGTGCTTAGAAGTTCTCATAGTGGTGGAAGAAGGCTGGGCCCTCAAAGCGGTTGGTGGCAGCACAGGCAGCGTCCACACCATTGGTCATGCCTGGTGGACCACAGGAGAACACGCCAATCTTTGGCAGCAGGATGTACTCCTCCTGGAGGTTGTCGAAAAACGTGTTGAAGTCTGGACGGCCAAAGTGGGTGATGGAGCGTAGACCAGTGAACAAGCTGCGACCGGACAGCCTCTGGAAGTGACGCTCACAGATGTACTGTACAGAAATGAAACAAAGAGACAGCCCTCATAAATTTAGTACCATAAATTGATTGTAGGTGCATACACTTACCAGCATGGTAGTTCGGAGATCAAATTTGTCAAAGAACTGAGTGACAAAAATGTGGATCTCGACTAGGCCCTTTTTGTCAGCTTCCTCCACTTCACGGATGATGTCAGTAAACCACTCGTACTGCTTCTGGGTGCGGGTCACCCAGATAAAGAACACCTGCAGCCAAAGAGAACACAAGTTGAACTAAAATTTTCACTGGACTCTGACTTCATTAAAATTCCTCACCTTCTTACACTGGACGCGGGCCCCAATGTTGAATCGGTGAACCAGCTCCTTCAAGATGGAGGCGAATGGAGTCACACCAATGCCACCACCCACCAGTACGGCAACTTCAAAGCGATTCCAGTCCTGGTGACCCTCACCATAAGGCCCATCCAAGAACAGCTTGGGGAATGGCTGCCCACGCAGTTTGGAAGGATCGTAATTTTCTCGGAAGTTGTAGGTCCAGGGTCCAACAGCTCGGATGTGGAGGCTGAGGTGTTCTTCATGTGGAGCAGAACTGAGCGTGAAGGCATGGAACTCTCCTGGATTCTGAGCTGCACTAGAAATGCGCACCCATTGACCAGCCTTGTAGTCAAAGTTGCTTGGCCTCTTGAAGTAGATACCGATCACCAGCGAAGGAAGAATGTCAGAACGAACGACGCTGATCTCTTGCTTACTGCGACCCACACTGATAAGCTGATCGAGGGCAAAAACGATGCCTGGACCGATAAAGAACCAGCCAAAGAGTGGATCTTGTACAAGACGGCCAGAACCATGCAGGAACATCAGAATGTAGAAGACAACATAGAAGTGATGGGTGACCCAGAAAGCACGGTAGGTGTATCGCCGAGCGTACTGGACAGCAAACACATAGATCACTACGGTTACCAGAGTCAGTATAAATGCTGCAAATCCTGTAAAACAAAAACACATACAAGATCATCCCAACAGCAAGTTACTACATTTGAACTTCACTACAGACTTACCAGTCATAGTTAGGAACAACCAATAGGTGAATTTGGGAAGGACGTGACTGCGGTGGTACACTTCGCGGAACAGGCATGTCAGATCGTTGGCTGTCTGGGTGGAGATGTGGTAGAAGTTTATGCCATGGCCGATGCAATGTGTGATGGTGAACAGGAGGCCAGTGAGGGCAATGATCTTGTGGAAGCTGATGTACGCATCGAACGGAACATAGTAGTTGATGATGGTCTCCCTCAAAAAGGTGATGAGGTTACGGGACATTGTAAGCAGCAAGACTGAATACGTGAACATCATGCCTGAGGCAGCCCCACGAGTGACCGTCACACCATAGCCAGCAATTCTCCTCAGTCCAGCAAACTCACGCTCAACCGAGTAGTAGTACGCCCTCTCGACAAAGATACCACAGCACACCAACCAGAAGAGGGATAGGTAAAAGATATGAAGCTTGTAGTTTTCCACCCAGCGAATACAGACAGCAACTGTTCTACCAAAGGCAGTTTGGGTGAGCATCTGTCGTTGCACGGGTATATCAAAAGTGGGGCCAGCCTCACCGGCTTCTGTCTCAGTCTTTTTGCTGCGAGGGTCTCCCTTGGTTGTCCTACCATATGCTTTGATGATAGTACGACGAGCCCTTGCAGGTGCAGTTTCACGTGCACGATAGCGAGATGGAACTGCTTCACCTTCTTTGTCCGCACTTGGTGGAGTCTTCTTTTTGATTTCCATTTCCGGGACATCGAATCCACTTACTTTGAGATGGGCGCTGCTCAGCTCCTCCTTGTGGTCCCTCAGCAGTACGTTGAAGTCTTCGAGCGTCAGTTCTTGCTTGTTCTGGAAACCAGCAGCAGTGAACATGGAGTCGATCAGCTGGTCCATTTGGTCTGGTCCCACTGATGCATTCACCATCTCCATCATGGCTTTGAGCATTTTCTTGAACTGTTCCCGATCCAAGCGGCCACTCTTGTCCACGTCGTACATGTCAAACATGAGCTTGATCTTGTCTTCTGGAGAGCCCTTAGCAAAGATGACAATCATGTCCAGGAACTCCCTGAAAGAAACAAAGCCATTGCCATCCTGGTCAATAAGTTGGAACATCTGGTCGACAAAGAGTGAATCTTTCTTGAGCGACATGGCATCAGCAAATTCTTGACGGGTGAGTTCACATTCCAAAATATCTCTCCGTGTCTCACCAATTTCCAACCCAACCTGACCTCCCTCACGAAAGACCGACTTGAAGAAATTCTCAAGGAGGCGCTGCCTGTCTCGCTTCGTGAAAACTGTTCTCATCATTATCTTCTTCTGAGGTTCTTCGATGATGTGTCCAACACCAATATCATTCAGATATCCTTGGATCTTGTCGATGAAGACAGTCCGATCAAGGGGGCTGTTGCACCGCACGATAATGTCATACTCGTGTGGGATTTTTACGACAAAGTGATTGTATTCATCAAATGGCCTTTGGATTATGAGCTGTGTCTGATTGCGGAGGTCAACTTCTCGCAGAACTTGGTCGCCAAAGTACAGTATGATCTTCTTTCCAGGGCCAAATTTAATGCTGACTTGACGCGTTTCAGCACGAAGTCCTGCCTCCAGTTCCCATGCAACAAGGATTTCACCATCTCCACCAGTCAAATCTGTGCCTTCGATCCTCCTAGCTCGGTGAGTGCGCCCAGCAGATAGGTACTGTGCCCTTCGATGCTGATTGTATGCAGCCATCAAAAAGAGACTCATTATGACAAGGGCAACATACAGGAACACAAGCCCCCAAATGAATGGTACTTGCCAATCTGATTCGACATAGTAGTCGAACGTCTGCTGACTGCTACAATCGTCCATGTAGAGCTCACTCAGCTGGAATGGTTGGGGGCACACTGTTTGTTCATCGAAAACGAAAGGAGTGTCTGAAAGATCCTCTTCCCGAATGTGAGTGGTCAGAATGAGGAGGTCCTTGATGGTCAAGTTCCTGATAGCATAAAACTCCTCCCTACTGAATAATCTGTCAAGTAAAGATGTCATCATATAAACCACATCCAATAACATACTCCATGCAACACTCTTACCCATTGGCCTCGTAGTTCTCATACCAGAAGCGGTCAGCATGACGGATCCTCATGAACTGGTCGTATAGGACCTCCGTGAAGAGCTCTCCTGGTCCACTTAGCACACCTGCGTCACCTTCACGATCTGATGGGATGGTTTCAGCAAGGCCACAGGCCCAGATGTCACAGCGACTGATGTTGTTATTGTACACGTCACGAAGGTACTCGATTCCATTCGTAATGATACGATCAATACCGTACAGAGGGTTAAGTTGCTCAAAGCTGGTTACTGGTTGAAGTCCGTATGCCATACGTGCGGAGTTGAAGTCTGGCAGACCATGGTCCCTGGCTCTTTGCATGTTGACAGCCATCAGGTCACGACGGTTGAACTCCAATGGACCAAACACCTATAATGTTTATAGGTAAAGAAACATGACAAGTGGTTGTTAGCCTCATTCTCAGACCACCCCAGTTTCTGTTGAGCCTGGGAATGAGACTAGGGGAGGCTAGCAACATTGATGAAAGGAATGAAGTTAGTACATATAAACCTCAACTTACACTTCCTCTGAGATCAGGGGTGATGATAGTGTCCTCTCTCTCCGTGGCCTGGGAAGCCATGCCCAAGTAGAATGGGTCAACGTTAGTCTCACTAATTGTGACTTGTGGGTTCCAGTAGGCATTGCAGGTACGAACAGCAAAGTGAGTATCAGTGGCATTCCCATACTCATACCCTCTTGCATTGAAAGCTGGGTTGTTCCTATAGAATGTTCTGTTCACAATGTTGAAGATTTCTTGAGCTTCATCATTATTTGCTGTAGGATTATCGTAATATCTACTAACAATGTCTGACCAATATCTTGTTCCGTTATCATGTCCAGTACGGGGCAGAAAGGAGTTGTTCCAACCAAACGTATCCGAAAGGGTACTGCCAAACAAGCACGTATTAGGGTCTGCACTGTGGAACAAATTTACAAGTACATTGTAAATTGATCATTGCTCAGATAAATGCACACAACACTGGGAACTTACTTCAACTGGCGCCTCCAGATTCCAGGAGTCACAATGGTGTGGCCAAACCTCATGGCAGCTGACTGGAAGATGTGAGCAATCTGAGGATTGATTGCAGGGTTGTACCCACTTCGCCCAAAGTAAAGACTATATCCTGGTGTGCGTTCATAGGGAGGCAAACTACCATTAAACTCTGTGAACCTTCGTGGGATGAAAAGAGGAAGCCACTCGCTGTAGACAATGTGCTGATGGGTGGCAATGGTGAACTGACGAGCGCGATTAAACAACCACTCATCCTCTTGATAGACAGTGCCGTCGTATTCAGAACCACTGAATCGCTGTGCTAGTGTTCTGGCCCAGAACTGGTGCACTCGGAACCACAGAATTCCCATGGTTAGTAGAAAGGGGTTCTCATCACCACGAGGGTTGCCAAGCCCTGCAGGAATACACGCACACACACACACACACACACACACGTTAAACCACATCCTCAGTTTGGACAACAATAGGGAACTTACTCCAGAAACGGTTGACTATATAAAGGTCGGAATGGTTGACTGGAGGAGGGGGATTAGCCATTGGCAGACCAATAGTATTTGATATTGGAAACTGCTCAGCAATTGGTACACTGTTGTTTATAGCAGCTAGTTCTCCATCGTGAAAGTCCCTGAGTCCATCAGCCCATGCCTTGGTGATACCGTACATCAGCCCACCATCAAACCAGGGGGTGATCTCGTTCAGCTGCATCCTCGGATTGTTGGGGTTGTAACCAGTGCCAAAGTCATATCGTGATCGAATAAAAGGGATCTCCCGGTCGGATCGACAGTCAGGGTCATAAAGAGCATGGCATTTCGGGATGCGCATGTTTTCATATTCAGGAATACAGCCAGCAGCCTGGGCATCCAGCATCTCCTCCACAACTTGTTGACCTGCATGAAATAGTATAAGTTAATGAGCACAATGTAGTGCACACAACACATGACTACTGACCAACCAATTATATACAGTATTAAGTAACAGGTGAATTTACCAAAGAAAGTGAACAGGGCGCTCCTCCGAGTGGATGCAAACCCAGTGAGGCCATGCTGCGATATATTGGCAATCAGTATCACATTCCCTCGGTCACCACCAGCGATCTCATACACTCCATCCGGGTAGGCTACTGGCGTCTTCCTCTCCATAGGCATGTCTGCAGTTAAGGAAACATGATCACAGGACTTACAATGATAACCACATAGTTTACAAAGTAAAAATCTGGAAAACAGTGCCAGTCTAAATTCTGTAGCAGAGTACACTAATATGTGAAAATTACATGTTGTACCCAGCCTCGTGCTTCATTTTTGCTTATAGCGGCACATGAGATTACCAGTCCAACGCGGAAACCATCATACACACCGGACACTGTGCATCTCACAGGCAGCACTGTTAGCTCATCCGTTTATCCTGAGCTTTCGAGATCGAACAAACTGTCGAGGCTGTGGGATCTACTGGGATCTGGGTACAATTTTTCCGAATCTCCTGCGACATCCACGAATTGTGCTTGGTGAAAACTGGCAACGATCTGTCGACTATCCGTTATTACTACTATGTAATTCCTGCCTACCAGCTCCGCCCCACTCGGGATGTGCGGGATTGTTGTACCAGCCATCATAGCCTTCCCATTCATAGTTTTCCTCTTGGTTGAGCGCATCTCTGATTGAACTCGTCAAGTCATCTCTGTAAGGGTTATTATTGATGTTAGGGTACTGGAGCCTCGGAGCATCATTATATGACGGTTGTTCCGACGGCGGAAATTGCGCCAACGCCGCCACTGCAAAAGCAGTCAGCAAAATGCACGCTTTCCACGCCATTCTGCTGGCTGCGACACTTTCACTAGAACTGTAAACAGATCACCACTGATATTCTACGTCTCCGAAACTCCCTCACGAAACTCTCAACAGAACGTTTCACCCCCAACGCGGCTATTTGCATAGCTGCGTGCACCGGAAGCAGGAAGCTCGATGGAATCAGGGTCGTGATCTTGCGTGAACAGACCCTGATTGTTTTTTTCGATCCCAGCCCAGTACCATTGTCAGACCTTCTCGGAATGGAGACCTTCTACACTGTAGTGTAGTTTGTGGTGTATTAGTCTTGTTCCCGTACGGTCTGGGAGCGAAACTATATGCTATGCGGCCTGGGCTCGAGACTGCGGCGATGCCCTGAAAAATCAATCGGTGATATTTTGAGTCACCCCTGATACCTTTGTACCCTCTCAATAAACATCCGGCAAACTCCAAATTTGGGAGGGCGTGTGAGAGAAAACGAGTGCTGCGCTGCCAATCAGACGAAAACAGTCAACGGTCGTTCTTCCTGCTGTGGTTTGAACTCTGAAAGTATCACAATGGGAAATGCGTTTCGTGCACAGCCTTTTCCCGCACTCTATGGGGAAAACAAGACGCCCGTAACGGAAGATGTGCTTGAGGTGGGTCTTCTGGTCGCCTTCTCAATGATCGCGTTCTCTTTCATCCTGATCATTCCAGGAATCCGAGGCTGGGAGGTGAGCTAATAGTCCTTCAATGCAACATTTGCATGGATTGCGATGCGCTATTGCACAGTGCAATTTATGCAGCCACAACGGAGGGGTACTTGTTGATTTTTTAATACTTGCATCTTTTGTCCTTCCCCCACGTGCAGCGTTTATGGGCGACGACACGAGTGTTTGCGGCACTGTTTGTTGGAGCAGTGATACTGGTGTCCAATTTTGGCTACTGTTGGGCCTGCGACACCCAATGCGTGAGGACCCAGTACAAAGCATACGTCTTCCCGCCCAACAGTCACCAGGAGATCGAAGCAGAAGTGGGCCTCTTTGTTGGGCTACGCGGCATCAATGTCACCTTGCGGGAGGTACCGCTGACCGAGTGTCTGGGCATGCCTAACTCCGAAAGAGAACAATATGATCCCCCCTTTCCAGGAGAGACTATAGACTACAACGAACGATTCTGGTGGGCCTTTCCTTGGGCCCAAGGACGGATTGGATTTGGCCGTTTTGCAGGGGAGATCAATCAAGAGTTTCGTGCCGCTCAGTTCCGTGGTATGCCATACCCCGTCCTCTGGATTGCTGAATACTTCACACTGGATGGGGAACAGATTCGCTGGGGGAGAAAACAACGTCTTGCTGGATGGTATACTCATATCTTACTTTGGTAAGCAGGCCAAGCAGATGAGCATGCACTGGAAGATGATTTGTTTATGTTTGTCCACTTTAGGGTTGCGTTTGGTACATACCTCCTCTCCATCTTGCTGTTCATTTTTGTGATCCGCTATGGAGCATGGCTGATGCTGATCACTGGCCTCTTGATGATACTGGCCTGTTTCGCATTTGCAATCATCATCATTAATGATCCACCGGTGGCAATCCCATTCGCTAACCCCATTCAAGGAGAGGTGTTGGTTAGACCCAGATATGGCTGGTCCTTCACCTTGACTCTTGTAACTGGTATTGTTGTCGTGCTTCTTGGGGCGGTCATTCTCCTCATGGATTACTTTGTGCCCAGGACAATTGCAGTTGTGTTCCACCACAGCATCGTCGAGGAGGATGAGTTCTTCCAGGTTAGTTGTAAGACACAAGTATTTATATAGGAGTTGTATAATGTGCAAAAACAGCTGTGCGTTAAACCTCATTCTTTATCTAGGTTGAGGAGGAGGAGGAGGTTGGAGAAAAGCCCCATCTAGACGAGTATGGGGTGTCCACCCGCGTAACACGTGGTCGGACCACTCGTGGCAGGACCACTCGCCGTGGCCTTTCAAGGTACCGGCAGACACAGCGCAAGCCAAGGAGCACAGTGCGTACTACTCGTGGATCTCAGCGCCTGGAGGATGATGTCATCCAGCTGCAGGAGATTCCAAAGGACTCCTAGTCCACACCTCCAAGATTGCAAATGGCTCTGGCTTTCTGACTTTATTTGGATTGATCTTGAATTGGTAGTTTAGTAGTAGACTGGAGCTGTAGGTGCTTAATTATAGGACAGACTTTCTCTGAAACTCCGTGATTTTTAATAATTTTTAACAGTATGCTGTTATTGCACGTGAGCCATCTGCCCCACCCAAACTCAGGAATGCAATTATATCCAGAAAGGTATGTGGGAGCTATTACACACTTGATTGTTAAAGTGGATAAAAAGCCTCCAATGTACAGAAGGGGTGAAAAGGGTGTAGTCTGTACAGCAGAAGAGAATTTATAAAAGGGGGGAAAGTTAGGTCACTTAGTTTTTATACTAAACCGGGTGATTGGCTTGACGAAATGGTAGTCGAGCACTCCACAGTGGTTACATTTGACCTGTGATGAAAGCTGAGTGAAGGTCAAAGTGACTTTGGTGGGGTCGACAAGGGCTTGCTTGCATTTGCTACACTGCACACAACCCAGACAGCAGGGCATGGCAGCAAACAGATCGTAGCTGTACATTGTCCCTATCTGGTGAGGGTTGCCATTCCACTGGCTTGAGCAGAAGCTGCAGACCACTTTATTGATGCCCACCAAGCAGTATAGACACACCGCAGTGAGATAAACAGGGTCATCTTTGCTTTCCACTTCAAAAGCAGAATCATTTGGCTTCAGTGGGGTTAGGTAGAATGTACCATCAATGAGAGGAAACTGATCGTAGACAGTGAGCTTCCTACTGCA
The DNA here is from genome assembly GCA_949130485.1 of Agelas oroides. Lineage (NCBI taxonomy): Eukaryota > Metazoa > Porifera > Demospongiae > Agelasida > Agelasidae > Agelas > Agelas oroides. The sequence goes on along the minus strand of OX422202.1, from coordinate 251,244 downwards.
GAGGACGCAATGAATGAAACTTGCATGATGGAAGGCGAGACTGCTTAGGACAAAAGAACGTGTATCATCTCCAGCACCATAGCCATCATCCTCCATCTTAATATGGTACGAGTTGACAAGGTGTCGGGGAACAAGCTTTTCAAAGATGGAGTAGTCAGTGCGGTGGACAAACGGCTGCATGTACGAGGTGCCATTCTCACTAGAGATTGAATCACTGTTGTTTCGTGCGCTTCGGCAGCGTGTCCTCTGAGTTCCATTGACCATTCTGATTGGCTGGGAGCCTTTCTCACCAAGGGATTTCTTTCGCTTCCTTTTCATTTTTTCTGTCGTCTCCGGGGAGTAGCTGAGGTCCTTCCGAAGAGAACCTTTTCCACATTTACAGGTGCACATCTTGTAGATAAGGTCGTAACCCTTCTTGGTCCAGAGGTTTTGCTTGCGCTGCTTCTCAGACCAGTTACGGGCTCGACTCATCCCTCGCAGACAGCTCAGCATCTGTTCCTCAAATGCCAAAAAGCATCCAACGTGCATGAAAGGACTGCAGGTGCACTTGTCGTTGCTGCAGATCATCTTGACCGAATCCACGTCGGGGCTGGCCGGATCAATGTCCGCCTGCAAGCACCCCTTTGGAGTGCAGCACTGCGGAAACGTTTCGGGCGCGTCTCTGCCCCCCGCCTCTCCCTCGGTGTCGTTGTGGTCCCATTCTCCGGTGAGAAAACGGAACTTTGGAGGAGAAAAGTGAGCTTGCAGTCCACAATCTGAGCTAGAAGAAGCGGTCCTTCGCCTTCCACCTTTCTCGCGAGCTACGGGCATGATTTCTCCTGGATTCAGACAGTTCGCTTCCTCTCTGTGCGCTGGCGGCAACTCGTCTCGTCTCACCGTCTAATCCGCTAGAAAACATCCACGTTTCTGGGGTTAGCATCCCTCCATCTTTGCACCCCCTCCGAAAATTTGTGTTGGGCCCGCATACTCCCTCCGGATAACTCAGTACATTTTCAGGAACCACGTGGAGGGAAAGATGGCATTGCATGTACCCAAGGCTGGCCTAGCCAGCATGCTAAAGGAGGGAGCCAAGGTAAGGCTTTGCCGTATGTGGTATATGTAGGAGGGTATCAGCAATGGCTCTGTGTATCTGCAGCACTACCTTGGACTGGAGGAAGCTGTGTTCCGCAACATCAATGCCTGCAAGGAGCTCGCCAGAGTCACCCGATCCTCCTATGGCCCAAATGGTACTAACATTTGACGGTCTAATTGGAGCAATTAATACTGCACTTAGTATTGTGTATTCTGGAACTATTGCACCCCAAGATGCGAAATAAAGGATCCGCATAATATAATATAAATGCGTGTAATATGAATAATACACAGTCCAGAGGAAACATTGGACATCCAATCTATATAGGGTGACCTTAATCGTTTTGAGAGGTTTTACAGCCCAAGCTCACGAAGAGCATGTAGGAAGGCGGTCCTTGCCTCCTACTTTTAGTTTAATTTATATGGAGCAAAAGGAGTCTTCACTGAACAATCCTTTTACTTACCAGAGATGGCATGAAGCCAAATTGAACGATCTTTTTTCGTTTTTTGTATCCAGGGATGAACAAGATGGTGATCAACCACCTGGAGAAGCTGTTTGTCACCAGTGACACTGCCACCGTCATCCAGGAACTGGAGGTGGAGCACCCTGCCGCCAAGATGATCGTCATGGCAACAAAAATGATGGAACAGGAGGTCAGAAGTGACATAGCCTCCACACACACACACATACATCTCAATCCCTGTTGCACAATAGCAAAATTCTCAAGGTGTAAAGAAGCTGTGAAGTATCCCCCTCCTCCTTCTCCTCCTCTCTTAGGTGGGTGATGGTTCCAACTTTGTTCTTGTGTTGGCAGGAGCTCTGCTGGAACATGCTGAGGACTTGCTGCGAATGGGTCTCTCCCCCACGGAGGTCGTCGAGGGCTATGAGACAGCCTGCAAGAAGGCTCTGGAGATACTGCCCAGTAGGTTACTAAAGGACACCAGGCCCTCACACTGATCAACTTTCAAAGTCCTCCCCTTGTTAGAGCATTACCAAGTCATCAAGATGCATTCCATTTGATTAGCCTAGCTACATCCCAGCATTTATGTTGTCACTTTCTATGCAGGTCTTGTGTGTGGCTCTATGAATGATCTGAGGTCAAAGGCTGACGTTATGAGGGCTGTAAAGACGTCTGTAGCGAGCATGCAGGTGTGCCTTGTAATGTCACTGGTCTACTACCACCTACAGTCTTACTGGATAGATAGTTCGTTTGTATCAAGAAGTTATTCACGTGTGAAGCAAAGAGATTGCAAGTATGAAATACCCAAAATGGAGCAACGTTAGGTACAGGGTACGCACTACTAAGCCCCTTGTGTTTGACGGAAGGCGTTGGTAACAATCATCATATTGTCATCTTGTATGGCTGTGTTTGTGTTGCTATGCCCTTATTTATACACTCCACACTACACACATACTAGTATGGAAACGAGGAGTTCCTAGCTGACCTTGTCGCAGAAGCCTGCGGTAAGTGGCATTGTCTGGTCCCTTGTCTGTCCTGCATTGACCTTCCAGCTTCTCTTCTTTGAGCAGTTTCTATTGTGCCTGAGAATGTCGGTAACTTTAGTGTGGACAATGTCAGAGTCACAAAGATACTGGTGAGCTCCCGTTGACCACCCACAGCTAGTCCTGCACTATAACGTTCCTCCCCTCCCCGATTTCTCCTCTACCTTCTTCCCCTCTCCCCCCTCTCTCCTCTCTCTCGGCTCCAGGGAGCCGGTATTCTTGGCTCTAGTGTGATGAAAGGAATGGTGTTCAAGAGACTAGTGGAAGGTCAGCAATGTCACAGTGATGTGTGCAACCTGAGTTTTGCTCTACATATTCTGTTGGGAGATGATTAGTGGGTGTGGTCAGTGGGTGTGGCTTTCGCTGCAGGGGATGTGACTCGAGTAACAAAGGCAAAGATTGCTGTCTACTCCTGCCCATTTGATGCCATGGGAACAGAGACAAAGGGGACAGTGCTTCTTAAGACCGCCTCAGAATTGTTGGAGTTCAGTAAGGGCGAGGAGGAACAGATTGGACAGGTGTGTACATGATGAGTTATCAACTTGGGATTGTGCGGCTTTCATATACAGAGAGAGGAAAATTCACTGTTTTGGGCAAGGGAGGAGCGTATGTGTGTGTTGAATGCTTCTCTTCTGCAGCATGTGAAGGCAGTGGCTAACGCAGGGTGTAATATGGTGGTGGCGGGGGGAAAGGTTGGAGAGATGGCCCTGCACTTTCTCAACAAACACAAGATCATGGTCGTCAGGTGGGCCTCTCCTCCTCTCCTCTCCTCCCTCCTTCCCTCCCTCCCTCTCTTCTTTCCTCCCTTCCTCTCTCTTTCCTCCCTTCCTCTCTCCTTTCCTCCCTCTCTCCCTTCCTCTCTCCCTCCCTCCCTCCCTCCCTCCCTCCCTCCCTCCCTCCCTCCCTCCCTCCCTCCCTCCCTCCCTCCCTCCCTCCCTCCCTCCCTCCCTTGTGTGACAGCTGTGGCTTCATATGCATTTGCAGGTTGCTGTCCAAGTTTGACCTGAGACGATTATGTCGAACAGTTGGAGCCACAGCACTCCCCAAAATGGTAGCAAAATTGTGTGCCATGAACACACACACACACACACACACACACACACACACACACACACACACACACACACACACACATGCACACACACACACACACACACACACACACACGCACGCACACACACACACACACACACACACAACACACACCACACATTCGCATGTACATGTTCAAATGCGATGTCCCGTGGTGTGTGTGCGTGCGTACGTGTGTGTCAGTGGTTTCCATTGTCTTGTGTCCTCAGGTTCCTCCATCCTCTGAGGAGGTGGGCCACTGTGACCTGGTTGAGGTGCAGGAGATCGGAGACACCAACGTGGTGGTCTTCAGACAGGGTGGGAGACTGTCACACCCCCTATAATCCTCACACTATGACCTCCTCCTCTCCCCCCCCACACACACAGACCAGGAGGGTAGTCGAATCTCGACCGTGGTGGTAAGGGGCTCCACTGAGAACATTATGGACGATGTAGAGCGTGCAGTGGATGATGGCATCAACACATTCAAGGCACTCACAAAGGACAGTCGTTTTGTCCCGGGGGCAGGTGCCACTGAGATCGAGATTGCTAAACAGTTGACCTCATTTGGAGAGGTATGTAAACCATTTTGAGGTCGCCAGGAGCCGTTGTCAAACTGTGCTCTCCCCTCCTCCCACCAGACATGTCCTGGCCTGGAACAGTATGCTATTAAGAAGTTTGCAGAATCACTCGAGGCCCTACCTCGAGCCCTGGCTGAAAATGCTGGAGTGAAGGTAGCAGGAGATTATGTGTTAGTGTGTGGTAGTTCATAAGGCTCTGGTAGTAGGCACTCCTCCCTGTGCCGGTAACCTAAAGTGCTGACTGACTTGTCCTCTGCAAGGGCTGGTGGTTGTCTGGTTGTCGTAGCTCAGTGATAGAGCACCGGCAGCTCAAGCCAGTTGTCCTGGGTTCAGTTCCTGGTGACTGCTGCCTTTTCACTTATGCATAAACATCGCTTATATCTTAGCATCAAAATGTTATTTTTTTCCGCCAAGGCAACGGAAGTGATCAGCAAGCTGTATGCTTCTCACCAGGCCGGGGAGAAGACAGCAGGATTTGATATCGAGGGGGAGGGAGCGGCAGTAAAGGACGTAGCAGCTGCTGGTATCTTGGATCTCTACCTAGCCAAGTACTGGGGTCTCAAGCTTGCCACTGACGCAGCCACCACTGTGCTCCGAGTGGACCAGGTGAGCACACAGCCAGTATGACAGTCACATCTACACATGCTACAGAGTGTGGTGAATAGCTTGACCGATATGACTGATAGATTGATCACTGACTGACCATGATTCATCACTGATTGATCACATCTGACCATGATTGACCATGACTGATCACTGATTCATCATGACAGATCACTATATTGTTGATGTTATTTTACTTTGGGAATGTTGACATACCATTAAACCTTAAAAAGTGGTGTGTGTTTTCCATGAGTGTTCATATTTAGTTCCAAAACGGACGTTTGTAATTGCATTGACAGGAAGTCCTGCTCTCTTGTTTAGATTATTATGGCCAAACCGGCTGGGGGGCCAAAGCCCCGGGATGGCCCTCACCGAGATGACGACTGACTCTTACCTTCCTTGTGAAGGCTTGTTCCTAGCGCAGTTGTATCATGCCTTTTTGTGTCATGCACACTACTGTGATGCTGTTTATGATATTGTATGATGTGGTACATAATTTGATCCTGTAACAAACAAGCACCAGACATTGTCTTTATACGGTAAGGCCTTGCTGAAATACGAGATATTGTTAATTTGGGTTGTTTTTGAACTTTTCGAACTCTGTTACCGCAGAGAATGTTAGTGATAAGAATTTCCTTTTTAGTGCACCTTCACATCAACATCAAATTGAACCTCGTGCGCACTACATACCTGCACAAACACTTGTGGTACCAAATCTGTTGCCTAGCAACCAGATGTCAGATTTGTATCCATAAGGCCTCTGGCTGCTAGTCTCAATTGTTTCAATCATGCTCAGTCTTGTGGAGAATTTGGTGACCATTGAGCATTTTTTTTTTGTTGTGCCTTGCTATTTATATACGTGGCTCCCCTGCAGTAGTGGCCTTGGTTTGTTGGACTGTAACTGTGCTAATGATTCCAGCATGTATTCACATTGCTAGCAGCAAATGTACAGAGACAAAAATAGCCCTAGGGTGTCATGCAGCGCAGGAAAACAACACGGCACAAACTTCCAGCTACGTAATGTCATTGTTTGCTGCTTGTGTCTTCCTCTTGTACTTCCTCCTCCTGCCCACCGTTCTCCATCACTGCTTCTCTACCCTTCTCCAACACCTCCTCTCCCTTCTCCTTCCCTCCTCCCTCCTTCTCTCCCTCCTCCTCTTCCTCCTTCTCTCCCTCCTCCTTCCCCCCTCCCTCCTCCTCTTCCTCCTTCTCTCCCTCCTCCTTCCCTCCTCCCTCCTCTTCCTCCTTCCCTCCTCCCTCCTCCTCTTCCTCCTTCTCTCCCTCCTCCTTCCCTCCTCCCTCCTCCTCTTCCTCCTTCTCTCCCTCCTCCTTCCCTCCTCCCTCCTCCTCTTCCTCCTTCCTGCTATCCTGCTGTGGTTCCTCTGCCGCTGCTTCAGGTTGTTTCCTGTATACAAGGATATATTAGCGCACATGAGCCAGAACCTCACACACAACTTTCATGTAGCACCATAGACACTTATCTGAACACGTTTGCCCAAAAAGGCCACCAGCAACAGGAAGTTAGAGCAGGGAGCTGTAGTCTTAAGGGCCACGGATACATTACCTCGAGCCAAAATTTTAACTATAAGGAATGTCATGACACTTGAAGACCTCAGTCATTCTTGGGCTCCACTCTCCCCCAACAATTTTAGGTACCCCCGTACCCCTGGGGGGCCAGGATACAAGGCTACAGCTAGGTGAAACACAAACCATGTACCCCCGTACCCCTGGGGGGCCAGGATACAAGGCTACAGCTAGGTGAAACACAAACCATGTACCCCCGTACCCCTGGGGGGCCAGGATACAAGGCTACAGCTAGGTGAAACACAAACCATGTACCCCCGTACCCCTGGGGGGCCAGGCTACAAGGCTACAGCTAGGTGAAACACAAACCTTGTATCCTCTGCAGCAAACTTGTCAAACATGTTAGCAAATCGCTTCTTTTCCCTCTCTCTCTGGCTCTTCAGCTTGTTCCGTGAGGCAATGATCTGTGCCTTAGCTGCCTTGTTAGTCGGCTCAATCTTCTGCACCTCCTGGAAGTCTGCAATCGCTTCCTCATAGTCTTGGAGCAGCTGCCGGGCCTGTGAGCATGAGGACGGGGAAATGCTGAATCAAACTCCGGATGGCTAGCCTCAGCCCCAGACCAGAATGGATAGTGGTATACTACCATTTGAGTTCCTCCTCCCTTTCTCTCTCTCTCTGAAGGACACCTTACCTGCCCTCTTCTGAAGTAAGCCTTCACATTCTTATCATCATCTTTCAAAACCTACAGTTCAATAAATAGAGACACGTAACCTGCACATCCACTTTCCCAGGTAGGAAGATTGTTACTATCATGAATGTCCCCTCCACCCTCCCCCCTCCCCTTACCTTATCACACTCACTGATCACACTGCTGGGTTCGACCATCTTGAGGTGGCAGGCAGCGAGATTGAGATGTAAGGCCAACTTCACTGCTCTCACCAGCTCCTGGTCCTCCTTCTTGGAGACGGAACTGTCCGACACTATGTCCAGCCCCCTCCGGTATAGCTTCTGACCCAGGGAATACTTTCCCTCCATGAAATATTTTGAGCCACGTTCCTTCAGCTTTTCAGCTTCTTTCTTCCGTTCTTCAGCCGAGTCATACTCCCACGAGTTCTTCACCTAATCATTTGCAAGATACAAGTTCACATGATACGAGTCGACTCAGTACTGGACTTACACCCTTCTTTGCATTCTGAAAGACTTCACTAACACATTTTGTGACTCGACCCTTGAACCCAGGACGTCTGTTCTAGATTTGGTCTTGCAGAGGAAACATCTTCTCTAAAGTTGCTAGCTAGAAAAATTCTACAAAAGAAGAAGGCTATGGGAGTTCTCTGTAGCTCTGTTACATTCTGTCATGCTAATCACCTCACCTTTAATTTGTTTTCTCTTTCTCCTACTCACCGCCCTTCCCTCCCTCCCTTCCTCCCTCCCTCCCCACCCTAACCAACCAACCAACCAACCAACCAACCCACCCACCCACCCACCCACCCACCCACCCTCCCTCCCTCCCTCCCTCCCTCCCTCCCTCCCTCCCTCCCTCCCTCCCTCCCTCCCTCCCTCCCTCCCTCCCTCCCTCCCTCCCTCCCTCCCTCCCTCCCTCCCTTCCTTCCTCCCTCCCTCCCTCCCTCCCTCCCTCCCTCCCTCCCTCCCTCCCTCCCTCCCTCCCTCCCTCCCTCCCTCCCTCCCTCCCTCCCTCCCTCCCTCCCTCCCTCCCTCCCTCCCTCACACATATATTGCATACCTTATTGAAACTATTGAGTCTGATTTCAAAGAGAAGCTCTGCGTCTCCAGGGATGCCCAGATCTGCGTTACCTTCCTTTCCAAAACCATACTTAGGCTTCACCACCACACGTGCACTCTCTTGGCTCTTCATTTGACCAATGGCCTTCTCAACGCCAGGTAGTAGACCATACTCGGACCCTGCAGTAACAGAGGAGGAGGGGCAGTTGGTACACATATTCAGCGTCTAGACTGGTCCTTAACCTGACAGTCCACATATAAACAACTTCCATAGTGTGGCCTTCTCCACCTCCAGCTTTCGCAGTATACAATAAAGTTGGCTGTAGTAACTCTTAGATACCGTTACGTAATGGACTGGGTACTGTTGTAATGTATGCACGGTATGATGTAATGTGTCAGATGACTGGATCATGTGATTAATTTCTCTCTCCCTCGTGAGAACGTTTGTGTGGTGTCTCTCTCTGTCTAGTATCTGTTCTAATCCTACGCTGAACACTCGTAAATACGATATTAGGTTTGTTTTTTTTGTTTGCATACTGCAAGTGAAGGAGTGCAGTATATATCACAAGCACAGAACCTCGTTCCCAGGCCTCCCCCATTTATATCTTCCGTTTTTGTCAATAATACACAGAATCGGAAGATCAGCAAAAAAATTAAACGCGAACAGAAGGGAAAAATGGCGGATGCCTGGGAACGAGGCTAACCACGCATACACATACTGCACTGTGTACATGACACATACCTTCTCCAAACACGAAATTGACATCTCTCTCGTCAAACACATGGCCGTTGTAGGAGCCACGAACATGAGCTACAGAAAATTGGAAGAGCCAACATTAAGAGTGCATGTGATGTCATTTTTAGTCCACAATGATGTCACAGCATGCTCTTGGTAATATACACGTCAGCCGGCCTGACGCCCTTACCATTGCAGTCGGCTCCGTCTGAGGGTCTTGTGTAGCCGTCTCCTTCCTTCACAACGCTCTTCACCACTCCACCATCTTTAGTAATGTCCTCCCCATGCCATGAGAGCAACTCAATATCAAATTGTAAAGTGGCGTTTGCAGGAATGTCTGGGGCGGATCCCTTGTCTCCATATGCATACTCTGGCTTACAGGTCAGAATGCACTTCTCCCCCTTCCTCATGGTTAGTATGCCGACTTCCCAACCTTTGATCACCAATGTCTCTCCATAAGCACCCTTGCCAATCTGAAAGCTGAAGGGCTCATTGCGATCATAACTCGAGTCAAACACCTTTCCATCCAGCAGACGACCCGTGTAGTGCACCACCGCTGTGTCGCCCTTCAACGGCCGCTCCTCCCCCTCCCCTGCCACAACTACTCTCTTGAAAATCCCGCCATCCTTGTCTAGAGAAATATCCTCCCCCCAATCCTCGGGTGCCACCTCCTTCTCTTCCACCTGCTCCTGCTCCATCGCTTCCCGCTGCTCCATCACCTCCTGCTGCTCTTCATCAGCCATGTTGCCGGAGCTTCTGTGGAGAGAACCTTCGAGATCACTCAGCTAAGCTTACAGCGGACGCTTTGCCTTTCACCACGTGCACAGTGCGTTATCACGTGATACATTTACACGGTCATGTGACCTTATACACTCTTTACGGTACACACCGGCGCACTTTGAATCTCCTCCTCTCATCGGCGGGAAGGATGTCGGCTGTAGTCAAGGACAAGGCGACGGCGTTCAAGTATGAGCTGGTGGGCTCAACAACGAACAAGATCGTCTGCAAAGCTTCCAGCCGCGAAATAGCCGGACCCAAGAAGAAACATGTCGACTGTAAGCAGCCCAACGTAATGAAAGATGGAGGGTGTAGCTAGCTCTGTTGGTGCGACATAAATTGTTTGGAGGAGTTGCGTACCGAATAATTTGCAGATGACTTATAGATGTCATCCCACTTTCATCTGTGGTTGCATGCACCTCTCCCTATCTTTGGTTCCCCCTCCACCACCACCTCGTCTCTTCCCTTTCTCCTGCAGACCTGATCCAGCTCACCAATGACCCCCACTGTCAGGTTCCCATACTGGTGGACATGGTGTCGGCCCGAGTCCACAATACCAGCTGGGTGATTGTCTTCAAAGCTCTCATCGTGACACACAATCTTATGACTCTTGGCAACGAGGTACATAGGCCTACTGTGGGACATCAACCGTTTCGGATACAGTGTTACATGTATATAATTCTTGTCATTGGATTCATTCCTTTATGGGCCAGCTCTGGACATGAAGCTATTCCAGTCGGACACACATATGCCTCTTGCTAGATAACCCTTGTTCCCAAGCTCCCCCCATTTTTAATTCTTCAGTATGTGTTGACAGTAGACAGAAGAGTGGAGAGCCACTTCTGTGTATCATTGGAGAAGAAAGAAGGGGGGGATGGGGGGGGCTGGAATGATGCTAAGTGCGAGTCCTTGCACTTGCAGGAGTGCTGAAGGCTTGTAGCTGTGTACTGTTTGTTGGTGCAAGAATCCCAATTTGTTTGTGCTCAAGGATGAATCCATAACATCATGACCCTAATTTTTTCACTACCACATTAAACACTGCTTACAATTTCATCCGTTGTTTGCAAATTCTAAAGTGAATCCAAAAGTTTCTTCGGAGTTAAATGTCACCAAACCCTTTCCTCCATGGGTTGAGCCTCAGTGCAAGACAATGACAAAAAGAGCTGTATTCCTGGCATTGTACATTTAGATGTTATGTCTGCCCTCAGTCATGTGGAGGGAACGTAGACTAAAACAGGGGTGTAATGGGTGAAACACCTTCCTCCTGCAGAAATTCTTCCAGTGTCTGGCCACTAGAACACACACATTTACCCTGGAGACCTTCAGCGATAAGACAGACCTTCTTGGTACGCTCCAAATACACTCTGACCTCCGGGAGAGTGATGAGTCTTTCATCCCACTTTACACCCATCCCTCCTCTCCCCTCCCCTTCCCTCCCCCCTTCCTTCTCCTCCATTCCCTCTCTCCCTTCCCTCTCTCCCTTCCCTCTCTCCCTTCCCTCTCTCCCTTCCCTCTCTCCCTTCCCTCTCTCCCTTCCCTCTCCTCCCTTCCCTCTCTCCCTTCCCTCTCTCCCTTCCCTCTCTCCCTTCCCTCTCCTCCGTTCCCTCTCCTCCGTTCCCTCTCCCCCCTTCCCTCTCTCCGTTCCCTCTCTCCCTTCCCTCTCCTCTTCCCTCACCCCTTCCCTCTCTCCCTTCCCTCTCCTCCGTTCCCTCTATCCCTTCCCTCTCTCCCTTCCCTCTCTCCCTTCCCTCTCCTCCATTCCCTCTCTCCCATCCTTCCTCTCCTCTTCCTTCCCTCCCTTACCTCTCTCCCTTCCCTCTCCTCCGTTCCCTCTCCTCCGTTCCCTCTCTCCCTTCCCTCTCCTCCCTTCCCTCTCTCCCTTCCCTCTCCTCCCTTCCCTCTCCTCCGTTCCCACTCAACACACACACAGCTAGTGATATGAGTATGTTTGTAAGAAAGTACTCAAACTACCTGAACTACACGTGCACGGCCTACCGAACACTGGCAATGGACATCTGTCGTATTCCTAAAGGGTATGTGCTTGACACCCTTTTACAGAAAGTGTCCACCCCCAAACTACATGAATGGTCTGATCTTTGTCCATCTTGAGCAAGCTTGCAGTGGGAGGGAGGAAGAGGGAGCAAAGCTTAACAACATGTTTTATTTGGGATGGTGTATATTAACTAAGCTTGGAAAGGGAGGGAGGGAAGAAGGATAAAGTTTAACAGATGTGTGCTGTGTATGTGAGTCTCGTGCCCTCCTGTGTTTGCAGGGAGAACAGTCCTTTTCGAACCATGGATCCCGCAAAGGTTAGTGCACTCTTCACACCGTGACATGTCAGTTTAGGCTGCTGTGACGTGAGTTTCCCTCTCTCTTAGCTGCTGAAGACAACTGGAATTCTTGTACAGCAGCTTGACTATCTCCTGGAGGTGGAGGTAAGCCCTGTCCCCTGTGTTGCCATGGTTACCATAGCCCCTCCCAACATGTGTAAACTGTGGTCTGGGCACAAGCTCACCTCATGCCAAGGTGACTGATGGTTGCTATGGTTACACATTGTTCATCACCCCCATGTGTAGCTGACAGCTGAAGAGCTCACAAACGGTGTCATCAACACAGCCTTTCTCATGTTATACAAGGTTGGTCCGGACTCTCGAGCATAGTCTCGTACCCAGGCCACATGGGAGGAGCAGTGTATGGCCCGGGTACGAGACTACTCTAGTATGTGTGAGCTATACCAGCTGGTCATCCCAGCACAGCTGATGAAGCTTTGCTCACTGATTGTCATGATTAGGTATCGACACACCACTTGCACACAAGGGTGCAATGCCGCTAAGCCCTTGCTCACAGTATGTGAGGTTTGGGATATCAGAACACATGGTTACCAGTCGCTGCTTGTGTTGCCATGGTTACCATTTGCTGCTTGTGTTGCCACAGGACCTGATCAAGCTCTATTCAGTGTACAACGATGCTCTCATCAACCTCCTGGGTAAGTGGTGTATCCACATGTGAGTCCTCGACCGAGGGCTTCTTTCCGGCTTGTTTTTTGTTGCTGTATGTTACAGAATTCTTGCAACTTATGAGGGCACACTGATACCCTATACTGTTCATGTTTGTGACAGTTTTGGGAAGGAACAGACTAATTTACTTCATGTCAGCACATTTGAAGCCAATATCTCCAGTTAGGGGAGTGAGGGCTGAAAAACACAAGTCTAGTTTGAACATGTGCCTGCAGTGAGTGCACTGCTGTGTCCCTACAGAGAAGTTCTTTGAGATGAAGAAGGCACAGTGTAAGGAGACCGTTGAGACGTACAGAAGGTTCCTCACTCGTCAGGAGGGAGTGCACCGCTACCTGAAACTAGCAGAGGTGAGGAGAGGGGGGGAACTCCGCTATGACCGACAACACGGCTTGTAGCTGAATCTCTTATAGTGCATGTGGGCATGCCTTCGTATGGAGGGAGGAAGCCCTGCTCTGAGTGTTTGGCAGTAGCAGGGCTATAGAGTGACAGTTCTATAATAACAGCTACAGCTTTCAAATTTCTGGGGAGAGAGGGAAGGATCTCACATGGGGGTCGGAAGCACATAGCTCATGGGTTTTGTTTTGAGGATGATTTGAAGATTGTGCACCTTCTAGTCACGCTAGAGACACGGAGCCATTCATTAACCCTCCGTCTCCTCCTTAGGATGTGGGTGTGGACAGTCAGAGCCACCTCAACCTGCGTCAGGTACCAGAGGATCTGCTGCCAGCCCTGGAGGGCCACATCTCTGAAATGGACTCTATCAAGAAGGCCACCACTGCACAGCCAAGGTAACCAAGTACCAGCTTCTCTGAAGCTCTCTCTCCTACGCTTTCACCATGGCAACAACCGTTAGCTGAAATGTTGGCCAAAGAGTTTTGCAAGCTGCAACGATACTCTTCAGTACATTATCAGTTGTAATATTTCAGTGTGTAGACTATACTGTACTTTCGGGGTCTTCTATTTGACGGTCACTTTCCTAACGGCCAACAAACATTCAGACGAGACTTTTTGATGCCTCTGCGTACGGAGACTCTCAAGTTGATAACCCTTTCATTAGATACTCATCTCCATGTCAAGTATGTACATGTATGTCTTTCCTCTGTAGTCCTGTGATCAGAGCTGCTTCAGAGAAGCTGGCAGCGCTGAAATCATCCTCCACCTCCTCCCCTTCCGCCTCCTCTGAGAAGCCGCAGTCCTCCGCCAGCCCTGGTCTACCCTCAGCAAGCACAGAGGTTTTGGAAGCACAAAGAAAACGATTTGAAGAACTCAAGGTTTGTTACGACAATCACACGATTTGACATTTATCTTTGGACCAAGTTTTATGCGCATGAGTGGTAGTCTTGCTCGTGTACAAGTTTGTTACTACATTTCCCTTCTGTCGTCCACAGCGGCAAGCCCATGGGGAGGGCAGTGTGAACAAAACAGACTCTGCGACCAACTCTGAACTCATTCACACGTCCCCAGAAGAGCCTGCCTCCACCTCTTCTGCCGCAGCTAAGGGACCATCAGCCATGGACGACCTGCTAGGCCTTGAGAGCTCCTTCCCTGGTGCTCGTCCAGAGCAGACAAACCCCTGGGGGGCTGCAGCTCCCTTTGGAAATAATCCATTCCAGCCCACCAACCTTGTTGCTAATAGCACCTCCGACCCTTGGGGCCCTCATACCAGCTCAGGTGCGATGATGTATTGAACAAGTGGCTAATTATGGCTGGGGAAACCCCTGTACTTAGTGGCTAATTGGGGCGAGTAGAGTGATCAAGTTGATCAGCAGCTTGTTAGCACCTGATTAAGCCCTAGACATTTATAGCCAATTTGTCTGTTTCCTGTGTATTCATGAACATGAAGCTAATTAGTTTAGTCAGAGGAATGTCAATATACTATAGTTTATGACAACAATGTCCTAGTGAGGATGCGGAGGTGAATTCCCTACCTCTCACATTGATGTCAGGTAACTGTAGCCTCTTCCCAGGCCACTCCCTGACAGCTGAAATCTGAGAGTGGCCTGGAAACAGGCTAATTTTATTGTACAGGCAGGGGCCCAGAAGCTAGGCTAGCAAACCCTCTCCTCCTTTCTCCTCCTCCTTTCTCCTCCTTTCTCCTCCTTCCTTCTTTCCTTCCTTTCCCCTCTCCTCCTTCCCTCCCCCCACCCCAGGTTACCAGGAGGTGGATCTTTTCCAGGAGATCCGTGGTGGGCAGCCGGACTTTGACTCGGTGTTTGGTCAGAACCAGAGCTCTCTCCAACAACCACAGCCTCAACTGGGGGGCATGGGGGAGATCCTTCAACCCACTGCCGTCAGCCCTCTGGCTGCACAGCAGACGACAAGCCAGCCAGAAGTGAAGGGACTCACATCCGATGTGGAGAGCAGCCTCGTTCGTGCTGCCGAGAACCTGAGTGAGTGGAGAGCCTCATTCTGTCTCCTCCATACTACATGCAATGTACTCCCTTGGTCTCATTCCCAAACCTTTTCCTCCTCCTATATGTCCTTGGAATGAGGCTGAGCAATTCTTCATGTGTAGAAACCTTTTGATGATGATTGTCTTTTGTTTCATTACATACAGCTGTGGAGCTCAGTGCTAGCAAAACGGGTTTGACTAAAAAGTAAGTGATTTTCAGTATTATAACCACACATGGCGTAAAACAATTTTCAAACATTTTCATCTTTCCCTTAATTAGAACGGAGCATCAGTGGAAACCACCTGGTGATCCTGTGAAGACTGGTGGCCCAAACTGGCACCGCCAACAGATCCAGCCCAAGACACTCCCTCCTCAGGTAACTATCGCATGTTCTGTTCAACAATTTCTCTGTTCAACAATTGGGCCGTTTTATAGGAAAAGGGCCCTTAGGGTGAAATTTATGAATATTCAGTAGCTCTAAATATGTGAAATACGAAAATTTTGACAAAACTGGGATTATTGCAATTTTGAGTTGCCACAATCCTGAGGTTAAACATATGCATACTCCCATGTCAGAAAGCGCTCACTAAGTGGGAAATATCCACATGGCATGCGGAATGCAGCTGTGTTTCTGGTAAGTTGCCTAGCTATAACTGTAGAACATTTAGTAGTGTCACCACTTTACATGTTTTGTACAGCTGCTATGAGCTATAGCTACTACTAGTGATGACATAAGCATTCTAGCATGTGAAGATGAAGCACACTTAGCTGCATTCACTGAACAGGATGAGGAATATTCTATGGGTGTGCTTTGGAGGTCCCAGGAACACTTACCGTCATGGTAGAAGTTCTGATGTGGACATTGGGTGTGAAGATTAATTGGATCTTGGCACTGTGATTGCTAGAGGTGTTTTAAATGAGGATGACCAGCCAAATGTTCTTACGCCTAATTTTGACAATGCAAGGAAACTAGCGCAAAAAGAGCTTGAAAGTGAATATGTTTGCTCAAACAGTTGTTGCAGTCAATTTCCTGAGGATTAAATGTACTCAATTCAATTGCAAACGACTGAGCTAGGAGAACCAGAACATGGTATGCACACATGTCCACATCCAGCATCAAACATTTGTCAAACTTTAAACTGTTATTTCTCAAAGTTATCTTTTGTACACGAGTTGGTTTTAAGAAATATAACTTGGCAATGATAAGTTATTTCAACAAGCATTCTTTGCCAGGAAAGTGTTAAATACTAAAGTATAATTTGGTGCATAAACATGCAAATTTCCAGAAATCACCCCAAAGACCCATTTCCTATCAAATGGCCCAATTTCTTCTACTGTTAACTGCACCACACGTATGCACACAGCTGGCTAAGGGAGGGACGTCAGTGGATTGGAGCCGGGGAATGTACCAGGGACACTTCCCTATGCCACCTCAGTCCTATCCGATGATGGTGCAACAGCCTTATATGGTATGTAAACCTTCACCTGTGTGCTACCTCTTGTAGCTGCGAGGATTGTTGCATGCATGGGTCTTCTCCCCCCTCTCAGATGCAACAACAGCCACCCATGCAGCCTGTCTATTGGCAACAGCAGCAGCAGCCCCAGATGGCACCCCATCCTCAGCAACAAGACCCCTTTGGCTCCATTGGAGCTCAGGTGAGTAGTACAAACTGTTCACTCACTTCTTGCATCTCAGGTGCTAACAGTATGGATCTGCTTAGAGCCTCAGACAGACTGGCAGTGTGTGTCATAGCATTGGTCTGCTTAGAGCCTCAGACAGACTGGCAGTGTGTGTCATAGCATGGGTCTGCTTAGAGCCTCAGACAGACTGGCAGTGTGTGTCATAGCATGGGTCTGCTTAGAGCCTCAGACAGACTGGCAGTGTGTGTCATCACACTACCGTACTTGAGAGGCAAAATGCAGAGAAGGGAGGACGCGATCACGTGATACCTACAATTAACTGACATTCCAAGATCAAGAAGTGCAGACACAAGCTAAACAAACGGTTCTATGGACAAAGTAGCGATGGCGTGCAAGGTTTTCGACAAAACTGAACATGTCTGGCAGTGCCTCCCGTGACTCGCCTAGCGTTAAACTGGCAACTTGCAAGCTTAGCCTTTGCCATAACTAACCACTTTTGACTAGCTTCACCTTAGTCGAAAACACTGAGCGCCCATCGTGACTTTAGTCCATAGAGCAAACTTTGTAACTTGCATCCACGGTTCTTGCCCTTGGAATGTCATCAGAGCGCGCTATTGTTGCTACGTCGTGATGTCATGTCCTCCCTCCTCTGGGCAAAATGGATGGTTTTCAATGGGACTAGTACATTGGCTTCCCACGGTAGCAATGCTCCTGCAATTGTTTGTTAAACAGGCACGTGCGTGTTCAATGTCCTTACTAATCTGCATAATCTAACGTTGAAGCTAGATGCATGTTCCATACATCGACGCAAAGCTAGTAGAAAATAGCTTTGCTCCCGCACATATGCAGAAATAAAGCAGCAATGGTTTCAAATGCATGTCTGTCCTTTACCAGGTTTGAGTCACGGAGTCTTTTTTTCTTGAATGTTGTCTCTCCTCTCCCTCCAGCCGAACCACTTGTTCTAGCAGTGGCAGGGAGAACTCTTGATGTTGGTAGTGGAAATCTGTTGGTTTTTTGTGCACTGCATTGTAGTGGATATTTTATAAGCACACTTCACACTCTAGCCAGTGATGTGTAATTCGTTTTTGTGGTTGGACCTGTACATGTAACTTTGTGTACGATTGTTGATATATATTTAGTGACACTATCTTTAGTAACGTTTACGAAACGTGTTGTAGCCCGTTCCATTCTAATTATGCGAAATAGATTGGCTGGTGGGAGAAAATTCGGATGAACCTGTCAAGTGGAGCGAGGAAACGTAAACGCCCTTCAGGCGGAGACGAAATCGGGATGACCTCCACTTCGGCGCTGCTGAAGGGCCAGGGGAGCACCCAGTTTTCCGATCGCTGGCCGGAGATGCGGCCAGTAGTGCTCAAACTTCTAAATCAGGAACAGGTCACGCGAGATGAGTGGCAAAACTTGTTCTGGTGCGTGTACCCCTGAGGGGGTAATTACAATGTACCTAGGTTGGGCGACTCAGAATGCGACCTGTTAATGAAACATAAACGATAATGTTGCATTGAACACTATATTAACACGTGTGGCTGTAAATAGGAGAAACTTTATCATAAGCTTTGGAGAGCATCCATTCCCCAATTTCTCATGTAAATGCAATGTTATATTGTCTGTATGGATGGCTGTTGGTGGTTCAAAAGTGCAGTAGGGGGTGGGGCTAGTGAGGGCGTTGTTCATATCAACACCATGTCATCCTGTGTCTCCTACACTGCAGGGATGTGCACTCAGTTTGCAGCTGGGATGAGAAGGCATCGGTAAAAATCCAGAAGGCCCTGGAGACGGAAATCCTTGCCTTCATTGAAGAGGCTCAAAAGGTTAGCTATCATGCCCTCACGACTAGCAAGCCTTGCACTTTCCCCACTACCCATCCCCACCACTACCCTCCCCCTCACTATCCACCTATCCCCCCACTACCCTCCCCACCACTACCCTCCCCCTCACTATCCACCCACCACTATTCTCCCCCTCACTATCCTCCCTCACTATCCTCCCCCTCACTATCCACCCATCCCCACTACCCTTCCCCTCACTATCCACCCACCCCCACTACCCTTCCCACCACTACCCTTCCCACCACTACCCTCACTATCCACCCACCACTATCCTCTCCCTCACTATATATCCACCCCCCCTTCCACTACCCTCCCCCCACTACTATACACATCCCCTCTCCCATATGCACGTCAACCTCCCTCTACCCCTCCATACACACATACATTCAGCGTGTACTTCAGCATGACGAGGAATCTGCGTTGCTGAAGGCCTACATCACTGAGTGGACAAAGTACTTTACCCAGTGCAACTACCTCCCAAAGCCGTTCCAAGCCATGGAGATGGAGAGCTCCAACCAGAAGCCAAAGAAGAGGAACCAGGAAGGAAACAGAGTCCAACTGGTGAGCTCCCTCCCTCTCATCGCTCCCCCTCCCACCCACTCCCTCCTTTCTCCTCTCCCTCCCTCTCATCGCTCCCCCTCCCACCCACTCCCTCCTTTCTCCTCTCTCTCTCTCTCCCCTCCTTCTGTAGCTGATGCTTCAGAGTTGGAACAAGAGTATCTTCTCCAACGTCCGTGACCGCCTGCTCTCAGCGGCCATGAAGTTTCTCTACGCAGAGAGAAGCGGTGAGGCTTTTGACTCTCAACTCATCATCGGCGTCCGGGAGTCCTTCGGTAAGTGCACAGTCAACTCAACCTGTGTTGAAAGAAGAATGCCACATAGAAAAGATGGTGCAACGTGTCATTCTCAAATTCTTATTCTCCTCCAGTGAATCTGAGCACAGAAGTCACCCATAAACTTCGAATCTACCAGGAGCATTTTGAGAAGGCCTACATCCAGTCCACCACACAGTTCTATTCAGTGCACGCCCCTGCTTACCTAGCTGAGAATGGAGTACAGAACTACATGAAATATGTGAGTTGCAGGTTTTGCATACTACAGTACAGCAGAGTGATGATTGAAGGTACTGTAATGATCTGTTACTGCCTCCCTCTCTCTCAACTTGTCTTTCTGCCTTTTCCTCCTCTTTCCTTCCTTCTCACTTTCCCCCCTCCGCTCCCTGCTCTCCTCCCTTCCCCTATCCTCTCCTCCCCTATCCTCTCCTTCCCCTCCTCTTCCCTCTCCTATCCTCTTCCCTCTCCCCTCCTCTCCCCTCCCCTCACCTATCCTCCCCTACCCTCTTCCCTCTCCTCTCCCCTCCCCTATCCTCTCCTCTCCCCACTAGGCTGACCAGAAGCTTCACGAAGAGGAGAGAAGAGCACAGCGCTACCTTGAGACACGCAAGGGCTGCAACTCTGTCCAGCAGGTGCACACACACTGTCCCCACCTACCATCCCTCCCCCCCCTCCCCCCCTCCCCCCACACCTTCCCACTGTTCCTCAGTTAATGCAATGTGACTTTACCCTTTCCTCTACTCTTCCGCCTCACCCCTCCCCTCCCCCCTCCCTCCCCCCCCTCCCTCCCCTCCCTTCCAGCTGATGGAGGCGTGCGTGCAGGTGCTGGTAAAGGACCATAATGTTACCATCGTAGCCGAGTGTCCCAAACTGATAGCTGCCAATGAGGTGGACAGTGAGTGTCACACACACACACATTCATCTCTTCCCACCCTCACTCCTCACCCTCTCACCTCCACACAGAGCTGAGTCTGATGTTTGGACTAATGGACCGTATTCCTGGAGGAGTGGAGCCTATGCTCCAGAACCTTGAGAGCTACATCAAACAGAACGGCCTGGACGACATGCGCTCCTGTGCTGAAATTATCACCACAGTGAGGAACACTTAAGTGCACAGATACACAAAAACTTGCAGCAACTTGTTTGTGGGTCCTGTGCAAACACTGGTGATGTGAGTGTCTAGTGTGCTCTGGTTCTCTCTCACTGCAGGACTCAGAGAAGTATGTGGAAGAGCTGCTGACCCTGTTCAACCGGTTCAGCAGGCTTGTCAAGGAGGCCTTCCACGATGACTCACGATTTCTGACATCCCGAGACAAAGTGAGACACTGCCAGTTGTGATGGACGACAGACCCCAAACACGTTCTTTGTGCAGTATGTTACCATGGCAACTCTTGTTATTGCCCCAGGCCTACAAGATGGTTGTGAACGATACCTCGGTGTTCAAGCTGGACCTCCCCAGTTCCAGAGCCAAGTAAGAGCGTACCTTCACCCAGTGGGACCACACTCCCCTCCCAGTTTTAGCTAAACAAGGACCTCCCCAGTTCCAGAGCCAAGTAAGAGCGTATCTTCACCCAGTGGGACCACACTCCCCTCCCAGTTTTAGCTAAACAAGGACCTCCCCAGTTCCAGAGCCAAGTAAGAGCGTACCTTCACCCAGTGGGACCACACTCCCCTCCCAGTTTTAGCTAAACAAGGACCTCCCCAGTTCCAGAGCCAAGTAAGAGCATACCTTCACCCAGCGGGACCACACTCCCCTCCCAGTTTTAGCTAAACAAGGCGGGGTGTGTCGTTTAGTGTGTTATGGTGTGACTTTCTCCTACGTCCAGGATGGGTCCCAGTGTCAAGACGCATCCTGAGTCCAAGTGTCCGGAGCTGCTGGCCCAGTACTGTGACATGCTGCTGAGGAAGACGCCACTGAGCAAGAAACTCACCTCAGAGGAGGTGGAGGGGAAGCTGAAGAACGTGGTGAGTGGTAGGACTAATGACCGTATCTTTTCAAACACTTTCATCAGTGATCACTCACACACACACATGCACACCACACACTGACAGCTTCTGGTGCTCAAATACGTTCAGAACAAGGATGTGTTTATGCGATATCACAAGACCCACCTGACTCGGCGGCTGATCCTAGAGACGTCTGCTGACAGTGAGAAGGAAGAGAATATGGTGGAGTGGCTCAGAGTAGGCACCTTAACAACCTGTCTGTGCTACGCAACAGTTGTCAACTTCCCCTCCCTCTCTTCCTTCCTCTCTCTCCTCTCTCTCTTCCTTTCCTCTCTCTCTCTCCTCCCTCCCTTCCTCTCTTCTTTTCCTCTCTCTCTCTCCTCCCTCTCTTCCTTTCCTCTCTCTCTTCCTTTCCTCTCTCTCTCTCTCTCTCTTCCTTCCTCTCTCTCTCTCTCTCTCTTCCTTCCTCTCTCTCTCTTCCTTATGCCCCTCCTCCTCCCTCTCAGGATGTCGGTATGCCAGCTGAGTACGTGAACAAGCTTGCTCGAATGTTTCAGGACATCAAAGTTAGTGAGGATCTAAACCAGGAGTTCAAAGAGAAGAACAGAGGGTCACAGGTTGCTGGTGAGGGTGGGAGGGAGGGAGGTGGGGAGTTGTGAGAGAGGGAAGTGTGAGCACTGAATTCTCTCACCCCCAGAGATGGTGAATTTGAAGGTACTGAATGCGGGAGCATGGTCACGGAGCTCAGAGCGAGTCCCGGTCTCCCTTCCCACAGAGGTACGGCCCCATCAACAGTAGTGTGCGGCTGTTCATTTAATATCACCCTTCCCTTCCCCCTTTACCCCCCTTCTTCCTCTTCCTTCCCTCTTCCCCTCCTCTCCTCCAGCTGGAGGACTTTATCCCGGAGGTGGAGGAGTTCTACAGGAAGAAACACAACGGCAGAAAGCTTTACTGGCATCATATAATGTCTAATGGAGTGGTACGCTCTATTTCTTATGTGTCTTATGGACAGTCAACAGTTTACTTGAATGACAGGTTTTATGTTCACCCATTCTATCTCTAGATTGTGTTTCAGAATGCAGTGGGCAAGTATGAGCTGGAGGTGACGACATTTCAGATGGCAGTTCTCTTTGCATGGAACCAACGTCCAGATGAAAAGATCTCCTTTGAGAGCTTAAGGTGGGGTCGTTGGAGGCATGTGTACACAGAGACAGCTAGCTACATACTCTCCTGTTCTCTCTGGCTGCAGATTAGCCACAGAACTGCCTGATCCTGAGCTGAGACGATCACTTTGGGTGAGTAGCTGAACCATTCGGTGTGCTCACAAGCCTCTGCTTTCACCTAAAGTACATTGAGCTGCTTACGCATATACCTTCCCCCCCTCCTCACAGTCTCTAGCGGCCTTTCCTAAGATTAAGCGGCAGGTGCTGCTCTGTGAGCCGGCTGTCAAGAGCGCCAAGGAGTTCGCAGAAGGCTCCACATTCTCCATCAACCAGGAGTTTGGCCTAGTGTGAGTCTGTGGTGTATCTTACAACATTTGACAGGGTGCCATCTGCATGATGGAAAATTGTATTTTCTATAGTAAGGGTGGCAAGCTGCAGAGGCGGGGCAAGATTAATCTGATTGGTCGGTTGCAGCTGACGACAGAGAAGACCAAGGAAGAGGACAATGAGAGTATTATCGCTCTCAGAGTACTGAGGACACAGGTATGGCCAGTAGTACAGTGCTGAGGACACAGGCCAGTAGTACAGTACTGAGGACACAGGCCAGTAGTACAGTACTGAGGACACAGGCCAGTAGTACAGTACTGAGGACACAGGTATGGCCAGTAGTACAGTGCTGAGGACACAGGCCAGTAGTACAGTACTGAGGATACAGGCCAGTAGTACAGTGCTGAGGACACAGGCCAGTAGTACAGTACTGAGGACACAGGTATGGCCAGTAGTACAGTGCTGAGGACACAGGTATGGCCAGTAGTACAGTACTGAGGACACAGGTATGGCCAGTAGTACAGTACTGAGGACACAGGGTGAGATCCTGACCAACGAGAGTACAATGGACCCATGTACACAGTAAAATGCAATACTCTCCTCCATCTCCCTCCATCTCCCTCCCTCTCCTCCCTCTCCCCTCCCTCCATCCTCCTCCTCCCTCCTCCCTCTCCTCCCTCTCCTCCCTCTCTTTCCTCCCTCTCCTCCCTCTCCTCTCCCTCCCTCCCTCCAGGAGGCAATTGTGAAGATCATGAAGATGCGTAAGCGTATGACCAACGCAGCGTTGCAGACAGAACTGGTAGAGATTCTCAAGAACATGTTTATCCCTCCTAAGAAGATGATTAAGGAACAGATTGAGTGGCTCATCGAACACAAGTACATGAAGCGGGACGACTCCAACCTCAGCACTTTTGTCTACCTTGCATAGTATATTATTGTATATTCTAGTATACTATGGGGGATGTCTTCACCACACTTCAATTGTCTATGATGCATGTAGTAGGGAAATTTCACTATACAATTCACACTGTTTATAATTCATTTTCATCTCTCCACATTGGCACTTTTGTGTTGTGTTTGTGTCAATATATTTTCAGCATTAACTGGCAACTTGCGTAGTGGCTTGATGTGAGCATGCCAGTCTATAACTGAATTTCCTCAACACTCAGAAACAATCATCATCAAATGAAACGTACCAAGTATATCCCTGATTTCTCAAAGGTCAAAGGTCACTAATTATAATTCGCATTGACCCAATTAAGTTCAAATCATCACTAAAGACAACTTACTGAGTAAAAAATAGTCGCACATTAATCTCATCCTCAAAATTTGACTTGCATTTTATAATTATCCTCTGAAACAAACATGGTCTGTAACAATGATATCTTATGTAACACTGATTACTAGCTGCACATGATCAAATGACAAAATTCACATAATTAGAACATTGTGACAGTCATGAACATTGTGGAGTCGTGTTCTGCACAGCAGGCACCTCCCCGTGCCAAGTGTGTCCTCTTCTCCGCTTTCGGTGCCACTTAGTCTGGTGTTGGAGGGGGGGCAGTCTCATGTGGGGGTGGAGGGAGCCATTGTAGGGGAGTTGGGGAGGAGTGAGGGGGTGAGAGGGAAATGTGGGAGGAATAGGATAAATTCTTGTTTCTTGGAAGTGGCGAAGAGGGGCAAGAGAGGGAGGGTGGGAAGGGTGAGAGGGTTGAAGTGGGAGGGGAGCAGCCTGTCTAGGAGGGAAGAAGCTTGCAGAGTGCATGGAGGAAGAGCTACTCCTTCTGTGTGGGTCCAGGGGGAGAGCATCCACGCTCACACTCCGAGTGTAAGAGGGAACCACAGCTGCAGGGTTATAGATTTCAGGACGTTCAGGAAAATAACCAAATCCAGTGGGATGTGCTGACTCCTCGTGCAATGAAATATTGTGGTCGTCAGAACAAGAGAAACCGGTAGACTGTGACACATGTGTAACCCCCTCTTCCTCAATCTCCATACTAGAGTCGGGACCCTGCATGGTGGTTGGTGGGGGGGCCCCAATATTTCTCCAAGGTTCCAGTGTGTGTTCATGTACCACCTCTAATTCCTGTTTGACAGGAGAGCATCCTCTCAACACTGTCACCTGACCGTCTACTGCGACTTCAGAGTAGGGTGGAGGGTCATCACGTATGCCCATGCACTCTGGAGGAGGGGGGAAAGGAACACCTGCAAACTGGGAACCAGTCCAGCCATTGATGTTCGGACTCACTAGTAAAGAAAGAAAATGACGTTTAGTTTGACATGTAGTCAGAAGGTTTCTGAACTGTGCACTTACTTGGTACTACTGCGGTGTGAAAAGGATCTCCTAGCGCCCGCCGCACTCCCACTTGGCTAGAAGGCGCGCAGCCCATGGTTGGTCGTCCTGCTCAGCTGGGGTCCATGTGGCGGCAAACAGCAGACATCAAATATGCAAAACAACGTACCACGATCTTTGTTTATCGGGCAACGCCCATCTTTTTGATTAATGGGATTCCACCCAACCAGCCCCGCCCCCCATACTGTTTACAGTACAACATGGCCACAATCTTGCGCACCCTCTCTGTTACGGTTTTGTTAGCAGATGTGTCTCTTGGAAAACTGCTTCTTCCCGTGTGGAAAGATCAAGCCGTCCAGGACGACTACGATGTCCTGAAATACCCTCCGGCCAGGCCACCAGGGTTTGGTTTCTGGACCAAGAACGGAGTCGTCAAGTCGACTGGACGGGCCTATACCGCGCATGTTGCCGTTCTCTCCGGAGGTTTTCCTAATACGTTTAGTCTTCAGCTACCAACTGCAGGTACAGTGGTATAATTTGTGAGACGGTACCGTGTATGGATTTTTAGGGAAAGTACTCCAGCCGCACACACACACACGCACACACACACACACACACGCACACACACACACGCACGCACACACACACACACACACGCACGCACACACACACACACGCACGCACGCACACGCGCGCACGCACACACACACACACACGGATATTTCCTACACAAGGGTGCTGCCATGTTAGTCTGACCTCGGACACTGCTGAGCTCCACAACTGCACCTATGCTACTAATGCAGGCTTCTTCAACACACACACAGGCTGCTGTGTGGGGAACCTCATCACCAATGGAACACCCATACAGGTAACCATGGAGACTCAACATACATGTGTGACCCTCCATGCTCTTTGGTGTGGTGTGTGAGGGTTTGGGGATGAGATTAGTGTTGCCTAGTGCAGGAGTGACTTAGTGCTGTGTTTTCTTCAGCTGCCGGCAAGCAACCGAGCTAACTTTGGTATGACCAATGGCTCTTTTCTTGCTGGCTACCTCACTAACGAGACACTGCACAGTGGAGGGCTGGGTCTTGTGGAGCTCATTTCAGCAGCTGGGTGGCTTGTCAGAAGGTGAGTCAGGTGGCAGCTGGTCTCCATAGTACCCGGTAGTACACTTCTCTTGGCCACTTCATGTTGTCTCATAGAGTTGTGTATGTAGATAACATTGATTGATTGATTGATTGATTGATTGATTGATTGATTGGTTGATTGATTGGTTGGTAGATTGATTGATTAATCGATCTATCGATCGGTTGATTGATTGATTAATCGATCTATCGATCAGTTGATTGATTGATTAATCGATCTATCGATCGGTTGATTGATTGATTGATTGATCTATCGATCAGTTGATTGATTGATTGATCGATCTATCGATCGGTTGATTGATTGATTTTTCTCTCATGGAAATTGATATCATGTTTTCTGCTCTGTGTGCAGGGGAAAGCCGTATGTGAATGAGAGCATGAAGATTGAAGACTTGCCCGAGCCCTTTGTGAGTGAGAAGGCGCCAAGAACAGTCGTTGCCTTGGACACTAACGGAACATTGTCCCTTATTCAGGTGACTCATTCTACAGACACATGGAGGTTTTGAAAGACTTGTTCACACACAGTCTGTTCTATAGCCTCAAATCTATACCACCCTCCATTGTTGCTTTGCAAATCTATACCACCCTCCATTGTTGCATTGCCATACTACAAATTAGGCCATGCTTTCTGTCTTCGCCTTGTCAATGTGTGTGTTAGGTGGATGGTGAGGAGGATATTAAGGCGGGACTGGATTTGTATGAGATGGCTGAGATCTTGGTGGAAATGGGAACATGGCAGGCTCTGGTCAGGCATCTTCTTGCTTGTGTGTGTCCTCCATGGTCATAAGGTGGTGGTCTCTCTCTCTCTCTCAGAACTTGGACGGAGGTGGGAGCAGTGTGTCAGTGTACAAGGGCAAGGTCATCAGTAAACCCACCTGTTTGGACACTCATTTCATCTGCCAACGACCAGTCACCAGTATCACATGCATCAGCAATGTATAGCCACCATCATGTGCAGTCATACTGTCTTCCCCTATGCTGGGTATGTCAGTAGCTTCGTACCCAGGTTCTTCCATATGGGGAAAAAGAGTTTCATGTTGGGTCTGGCTTTGTGAGACTACAGGAAAGAGCCTGGGTACAAGATAGCCTCCGCACCACACCTGGGTATGAGGCTAGTGTACGAGACTAGGGCACAAGACCATGCAGGCAAACTGTTTAACAAGTTAGTTCCTCAAAAATTGATTGATTTGTGAAATTTCCACAATATGAAGATCACACCAATATCAAAGGCAGTTCACTGAAAGTTCTCAATGGTCTCATCCATGTTCTTGTCCTTCTGGAGCCCCACGAATGCAAAGACGAGTTTCTTCGCCTCTGGCTCCTGCAATACCTTCAGGTGAACACACCCCTTCTCCTTCTCATCATCAACCAGCACCTGGAGAGGCAAGACAAGAGGGGACTCAACAAAAGGGAGGGAGAAGCGACTCCACAGAACTTGCAGGAATTGCATTTGTCGGTGCCTGCAGGAGACAAAGAGTCTAGTGCGTACCTTGATGATGTAGTGTACGCCTCTGACCACTTGACTGCGGAACATGAGCGGTTTGAACAGCTTCGCCTCACCTCCCAGCTCTCCCTCAACGATGATCCTCATCTGTGGGACAAACCAGCAACTCACAACCCCTAAGCGACACCCTACCCGCAACTAGCTACACATGCACAGCCCTGCTACCAGTGTAGTGATGGCCTCCACTTCTGGGGTGGGCAGCCTGGCGCGCGTGAAACCTCCCGGCATAGCCATGGTTCTGAACTGTACTGTCAGCAAAAAGATCGAGCCACGCCCCTTCACGTGGCATGTAACCACTGCTCGTTCCCAAACGGCCTGGGAATGAGACTAATATGGAAATTACAATATATGTACAGTGTGTTAACATGATTTCAAAGTCTCCATGAGCTGGCTGAGTTTGTATTCAGTGGCTACCACCACCGCTTCACTGTTTGCCTTCATCTTGACCAGCAGCTCAGCCACACGCTGGATTGCTGATCTGGCAGGAGAGAGGGGAAGGGAGGGAAGGGAGGGAGGGGGAGGGAAGGGAGGGAGGGGGGGGACCAATTTCAAGCAACATGATAGCTCAGAATTCAGTCTCACATGTAAAAGGAGATGACCGTGCAAGAAGAGCAGCTATACCAACCTGGTCTTCTGTCTCTGGAGGTCTGGGCTGCCGATGGAAGCGCGGTGGAGCAGCTCGGCCAGATGGACCAGGTAGCGGGTCAGCCCCTGCAATGGTCGAGTGACCACACTGCCCTCTCGGTACCAAGAGTCAGGGAGGTGGGAGAGGATCTGTGAATGGAGGAAGGTGGTGATGAGGGGGAAGGTGGTGAGTACCCAGATACTAAGGGAGGGAAGGTTTGTTCCCTGGATTAGAGATCTAGGCTAGGGTTGACTCACTGCCTCAGTCTTGGTGATGGCAAGGTGGGAGGGAGGAGAGTTCTGGAGGGCCATGACCAGGTATCTGTTGAGCAGTCCGTCCAGCACCATCTCTTGTAGCGTGTCTGGAGCCAGTAGTCCTGACCACAGAGTGATGTTGCCTAGCAACTGGAGGAGGAAGAGGAGGAGGAGTGAAGGAGGAGGAGTGGGAGGAGTGAAGAAGGAAGAGGAGGAGGAGTGGGAGGATAGCTTCTCAGCAAACCAAATCCTACCTTCACACAACTCCAGAACTGTCGCTGGTAGAAAGCATGTTTTGAAGACATTGTGTTCTCCAGTTGCCTACCAATGTGTGTGTGTGTGTGTGTGTGTGTGTGTGTTCACTCTTAAGGTGTTGTGCTATACAGGAACAGTTGGGTTGTATAGTGCACAATGAAGAGCTGTTGGTAGGTGTGTATTACTTGCTGGTGAAGAGGGGTATGTAGACATCTGTCTCAATGGCTTGCTTTAGTCGCTGCAGTATGGTGGTGAACATGGCCTAAGGAAAGAGGGAGGAGAGTGGGGGAGGAGGGGGAGAGGGGGGAGAGGGGAGAGAGGGGGGAGAGTGGGGGAGGAGGAGGAGGGGGAGAGGGAAGGAGGTGGATTGAAGAGGGGGGAGTGGTAAATCAGGTTGGAAGACGATAGTCTTTGTGGGTTTGGGCATACCTGGGTTGTCTCGTTCTCTGCAGAGACGGTGGGGTAGTCATCTGCCAGTCTCCGTATGAGCGCCACCGCCCTCTTGGTCTGAGAGGTGGAGAGAGGGTCCCACACACAGCGTAAAAGGTCTGTACAGGGGGAGAACGTGATACCACACAATGAGCTCAGTGAGTATGATGAAACTGGAAGATGTCCCACTCACCCTCCCCTCTCCCCCTCCATCCCCCCTTCCCTACCCCCCTCTCCCCTCTTCCCTCCCTTCTCTCCCCTCTTCCCTCCCTTCTCTCCCCTCTTTCCCTCTCCCTCCTCCCTCCTCTCCCTCCCCTCCTCCCCCCTCCCCTCCTCCCCCCTCCCCTCCTCCCCCCTCCTCTTCTCGCACCTGTGAGTCTGGGGATGAGCACCTTGTCCACAAGGTGTGGTATAAGCTGCAGGTCTTCATCACTCGGGTCCACCTCCTCCCCCTCACGATAGCCATAGAACATCAGCACCTCAAACCAACCCATCTCCTCAAAATCACAGCAGCCCGTCTGGTGTGTGTGTGTGTGTGTGTGTGTGTGTGTGTGTGTGTGTGTGTGTGTGTGTGTGTGTGTGTGTGTGTGTGTGTGTGTGTGTGTGTGTGTGTGTGTGTGTGTGTGTGTGTGTGTGTGTGTGTGTGTGTGTGTGTGTGTGTGTGTGTGTGTGTGACAGTGGTGTACACTGTAGCTACATGTCAGGTACACTGCTGACCTCCAGTGGGTTCCATTGCAGCAGCTGTAGTCGGACAAATGGGGCAAACAGCTTGGGAAGGAAGAGGGGGACATAGACCTGCTCGTAAGATTCAGGGACTCCAAACTTCCACTCTTCAAACCGTTGCTTGATCATTGAGAGATTCCAGAACTCCCCCACCACATCCTCAAAGACTGCACCAGCCTGTGTTGACAGCTGCTCTGTAGGGGGGAACACAGAGAAGGGAAGAGACAGAAATTACAAATAACTGCGTCAAGAAAACGGTCACAAATGGCCAGACAGATCCGATGGCCTCACACGCTCACAGTCCCACCCAGTGACCACGTATCTTACCAATGTCACTGATGAACTTCAGTCGGTTTGTCTCTAGCAGTTCATCATCAGAAGAGAGCCCCTCATAGTGTGTGGAGGCCACACTGCCTGGCTGGTGGCCATTGAGACCCTTTGCCCTTCTCCTCCTCCTCCTGCCCTCGCGTTCCACTGCACGCATCTGCCGAGCCTGCTGTTGCATGGTAGCCATGTCATGCCGGGAGGCTGTGAGGAGAGGAGGAGGAGGGGATGAGTGGAGGAGGAGGAGGGCATGAGTGGAGGAGAGAACAAGAGGCACGCCACTGACTCACTGTTATTGTTGACCTCCTCAGCCTCATCCTTGACATCTTGTCTTCTCCTCTCCACCAGCAGCTCTGCTCTCTGACGCAACACCTCCAACATTGAGTTCTCCAGCTTCTCAATTACCGGGATCTGTAGAAGAGACCAACCACTCAACACACAATCACTCCAGCTGACAGTCCTTCCAGCTGATAGTCCTTCTAGCTGATAGTCCTTCTAGCTGACAGTCCTTCTAGCTGACAGTCCTTCTAGCTGACAGTCCTTCTACCTGACAGTCCCTTCAGAACTTTAACTCCTCATCAACAAGATAAGGAGTAGCGTGAGTGAGGAGTATTTGTGGTTAAGAGCCAGAGACAAGGGGTAGGGATAAAGGTAGCCCAACCTAGCTACACAAGGCAAACTATCTTTCTCCTCATCCTGGCTGGAGAACCCTGGCTGGAGAACCCTGTTGTTTGTACCCACATCCAGTAAAAACATCTTACAGGACAAGTCTAACCATGGCAACTCACACAGACACAGTTTTACATCTCACCTTCTCTGTGAGGCAAGAGAGAAGGTCTCTAAGGTAGCCGCGCATTTCCTGGAAGAGCTGGTACTCCAGCGCAGCTCCCGATGACCGTTGTTCGAGCCTCTCAATCTCACGGTTGGCTGTCTCCAGGTCACCCTCCAGTCGGTCCAGCCGCTGCCGGTGGCCAGAGTGTATCTCCTCCAGCTCTGTCAAGTGTCTCCGTAGCCGAGACTTCAGTGACTCCACTGTGATTGGGACCAGTTTGTCAGGAATGTGGGGCTGTGTCGGGTGGGGGTCTTGGTAGGGAGCAGGTGAGGGGTATGAGGGGTGTTGCATAATGGGATACACTGCAGGGTCGCCAGGGTAGGATGCGGAGCCGTAGAGGAAGGATTGGTCAATGACGGTGAGTGTGTTCTGGGGAGGAGGCTTGCCCTGGGGTTCCATGGCTGCCTTCACACCCTTGCTCATTTGCTCCTCCTCCCATCGTTTGGTCTCCTCGTCCTCTGAACCGGAACCAACCGTCTCCAGTGCCGTGAGGACCTGCATCTGTCGAGACACAGCCTCCCGCTCCCCAAAGGTCACTGTCGAACCCTCCTCCTGATCTGAGTCACTCCTGAGGTAAAACAATCGCTGCATCAAGTCCATGTTGGTATCAACCACCTGGTACCAGACCCAAAACCAACCCCATCATGGATTGCTTTCACATGCATTATACTGGAAGAGATTTATGTGCCAGATGAGGTCTAGGGACGAGACTACAATCTGACCGATGAAGCATTAAGTTCATGTTGGTGTCAACCATCTGGTACCAGACCCAAAACTAACTCCATCATGGATTGCATTATACTGGAAGTGATTTATGTGCCAGATGAGGTCTAGGGACGAGACTACAATCTGACCGATGAAGCATTAAGTTCATGTCACATTTTAACGACCTTCGTAAACTTCCATGATACTACACGCCCGACACGCTGACTTTACCTGTCATGTTCATCCTCCCTAATGAGGCGGGACTTCCCCGCAGCAGTCTCCACCTTCCGGCTCTCTTCCAGCGGTATGTACTCTGTCCCCTGGACACCCAGCTGCCTCGCCCTTTCTCTTCTCTTCCTCACTGCATGGATGGTGGCTGCATCTGGGATGAACCCCTCACTAAGCCGTTGTCCCAGGGGAGGTGCAGGGTTCTCCTCACTCTCCTCACCACTGCTGTGCTGGCGACTGTCAGGACGACTGCCAGACCTGAATAAAAAGTTCATGAACTATTGAACTCTTATACGTTCGGACTCTGGCACTTGCGCCCTAGAGGGAAGGTTCAGTTGTCGGTCCCCGGGAATTGTTAGCCTAATCATGCTATTGAGATTTCGTCCTTCACTGAATAATCCCCAGTAAACTAAAATAATTCCCAGTAAACTAGAATAATTCCCAGTAAACTAGAATAATTCCCAGTAAACTAGAATAATTCCCAGTAAACTAGAATAATTCCCAGTAAACTAGAATAATTCCCAGTAAACTAGACAAGAATGAACTGGTGACTGAAATCTGGTGGACAGAGGCAGAGATGTATAGCAGGATATGGGGTATAGATGGTTTTCAGAGGGGTGGCTTCACTTCCAGAGGGTGTGTGTTCAGTGCAGTTGTGTGCCAAATAAGGAAGCGCTACAAGAGAAAAGAAGCTGCTTCTCTCAAGTTGAAAGGTCTGCTGTATAGCTGCCTCTTGATCACACGTTTGCCCTCTGTAAGTAAGATGCTTAACTGACATTTGTAAACCGTCTATTGATTGAGGATGCCCCCCCCCCCCCCCCCCCCCCCCCTCCCTTCCCTCCTCACTTTGATCTGGCCTCTTTGCGTTTCTCTCTCTCTAACATCTTGGCAACTCTCCGGGAATGATTGCTCTTGCGAACTTTGAACTCTGGACCCTCACTTTCCAAATCATCCTCAAAACTCAGTATACTGTGGGGAACCGGCTAAAGGAGAGGATGTGTGCAGAGGGGCGGGAAAATGAGCCACTGAAAAATTTCAGACGCCATCTGACTATCTCCTGGACCACACAGTGTGGTTCTATGTCAGTATTCACCTTATTGGCTACTACTGAAGGCCTCTCAAGGGTGGGAGGGGCGGAATCTCCCTCCTTTTCCTCACCTCCAGCCCCCTCACCCTCCTCTTCCTCCTCCAGCTCAATCACCTTCTTCCGGATGTTTCTCCGAGATGATCTCTTCACTGAGAACAGACTCATCTTTGCCTACAGCCCACGACCCTCTTTTGAGGCTTGTGAAGTTGTGTGGTTTCTACACGCTAAACTAAACCCCATTCCAGATCAATGCATTTTCAGTTCCATTCTGCAGCCAGCGATGGCCGCCGCTGCAGTCAGTGCAGAACCTGAGGAAAGGCCTGCCAGGGAGGATCGCGGCCATGGTGGTGCTAGGAGGGTCTGTCTCGTACACTCTGACAAGCTGCTAGAAACATCGGAGAAGAACCCGCGGTTTGCAGGCAGGGTGAGTCTCCGCAACACGAGATGCATCCGGCAAACTGTTATTTGGTGCTTCTCCTTGTGCAGGGAAAACTAGTGCATTCACTGATTGAAGCCTATGGACTCCTGCAAAAGCTCAGGTAAGATATAGCCAGCCCTAAGAGGCACTCGTCTATACAATTTGCGCATTGTCCTGCAGCAAAGTCCCTGTAGCCTGCAGCCTACAGTTGCCCTGCAAACCCCACTCTTTATGCGAGAGGAGCCTGGGAAAGAGTGATGCTAAAATGCGTAGTGAGTAGTTTAGCAAAGTGGAACCACACTGCCCTGCAGGGTTGTGCAGCCAGAAGTGGTAGACAGACAAGAGCTGCAAGCATTCCACAGCACTGTCTACCTGGCCTTCCTGCACTCTCACAATGAACTGCAAGGAGAAGAGGAGGAAGTGGAGGAGGAGACAGAGGCATACGGACTGGGTAGGCTTGTGACTTGCAGTAATCTCGAAGTACTACTCCATGCTGCCACATCCTCTCACATTTGCAGGATATGACTGTCCCATATTCCCGGGCCTGTTTGAGTATGTGTGTACCATAGCTGGTAGCAGTCTAGCAGCGGCTGACTCTCTTGTGAGGGAGGAGGCTGATGTAGCCATCAACTGGTACGGAGGGTGGCACCATGCAAGCAAGTGAGTCCCTAGCCTCTTCTCCAGGCTGCCACCATAGCTTGTACCACTGCAAGCTGCGGTGAAGACCTGTGCATGCCCATAGTTAGAAACTACCAGCGGTAGCACCCATTCTATCAATGACCACCCCCCTCCCCCTCACAGGGATGAGGCCTCTGGGTTCTGCTATTGCAATGACATTGTTCTGGCCATCCTTCGGCTGCTGGAGAAGTTCAAGAGAGTTCTCTACATTGACATAGACCTGCACCACGGCGATGGTACATTGTTCATGAGTCTTGTGCCTAGATTGTGGTCTGGGAATGAGACTAGGTGGCAATGGTATCATGTTCATTGACCCATCTATCCACCATGTCACTCTTCCCATGTGTCACTGGCTACTCTTCCCAATTCCAGGTGTGGAGAATGCCTTCTTCCACTCTCCTCGTGTCATGACTGTCTCCCTCCACAAGTTATCTCCAGGCTTCTTCCCAGGTGACACAGACTTGTTCCCTGGCCTCAATTGCTTGCAGTGGAAGGCCTGGGAACAATGCCAACAGATGGCAGTGTACCCAAAACGTGTGTACAGGAATGGCTGCAGCTATGGGCCATGCCAGCTGTTCATATATACTGACAGCTGCTGGTGATCCCTGTTGCTATAGGCACCGGTAATGTGGACTCTGTGGGTGCAGGGAGGGGGAAATTTCACTGTGTGAATGTTCCCCTGAAGGACGGGGTGCGGGATGACCAGTATGGTGAGATATTCACAAGGTAACTCCTTTCCTCATTAAGTATGGCATTCTGTGTGAGGGAGAGCCTGGGAATGAGGCTAGCATTCTGTGTGAGGGAGAGCCTGGGAATGAGGCTAGGCAGTATATAGGTATATACATAATATTATGCATTTCCTCCAGGGTTCTCTCCGAGGTCAAAGGTCGTTTCAACCCTGATGTTGTTGTGCTGCAGTGTGGAGCAGACATGCTCAGTGGTGATCCAGTTGGCTCCTTCTCCCTCACCTTGAGGGGGGTGGGGAGGTGTGTCACCTTTGTCCTGCAGTGGGACATCCCCACAGTGCTGCTAGGTGGAGGTTAGTGGCGGCAAACTGAACACAGCACCTCATTCCCAGGAGCTTACTGTGTGCTAAGATGACCTCTATAATTGCAGGTGGCTACCATTTTCCAAATACTGCTCGTCTCTGGGCCTATCTGACAAGCTTGGCTGTGCAGCATACTCTGACCAATGAGATTCCAGAACATGAGGTATAACTCATTGAGATGTCATGCAACTTTAGTGAGCATTTCATAGCACTTTTGAACACATGATCAAATTTTCCTTCTCCAGAATTTTGAGTGCTATGGACCCGACTTTACGCTCCATTTCACTGCAGGCAACCGACCAACTGAGAACTTGCACAAGGCAGTGGAGGAACTCCTCCAGACAATATCTGGCTACCTCTCCAATGTACAGACTCAATGACCAATATTTCTGACAGCTGTCTATAATGAAATGACCCCACACATCACTTACATACTGACAATTGTTGCGCATGCATTGTGCAGACAATAATGAATGGGGGAGGGGCCTGGTTATTAACACCCACAGACAGCAGTCTACAATGGAAATGGCCATACATTCACACAGTACCACTTACAAAGTGACATTAAATTGCTAGTGACAGCAATTAAGTTCCACATACGCAGACAGGTGAAAAAACCTGGAGACACAAATGATCAAAACATCACCTACAGAGTGTGCAACTGACAGTAAAGTGATAGATCATGAATGATCCTTTTTCGGTGGTTTCAGTTGGGAAGCTTCCCCTTCCTGGCTAAGCAGTGGGTTTTCATGCTCTTCTTTGTGCTGTGACTGGTTCTTGACACAACCAAAGGAGGATAGGTAGTAATATACCTGTGTGTGTGTGTGCGTGTGTGTGTGTGTGTGTGTGCATGTGTGTGTGTGTGCATGTGGAGGGAGGAGAAAGGAGGAGGGAGAAGGGAGGAGGGAGAATATGGTGTGTGATAGTGTGCACAAACATTACAGCTGATACCATCTTTGACTTCCTCCAGTAGCCTTGCACTCACAATGCCAATGGCGACAGCTGCTCCAATGATGAGGCCACTGAGCACATCGGTTGGGTGGTGCTTGTGATCGGAGATGCGAGAGAGGGCCG
Organism: Agelas oroides; assembly: GCA_949130485.1. Classification (NCBI taxonomy): domain Eukaryota; kingdom Metazoa; phylum Porifera; class Demospongiae; order Agelasida; family Agelasidae; genus Agelas; species Agelas oroides. The sequence continues at coordinate 214,844 of OX422202.1, read as the reverse complement.
TGAGGAAGGCCAAGAGGAAGGCCACTAGCATCACAAACAGCTTGAGACCAGAGCGCTGGTAGAAGACCGAAACACTTGACACATACAACTGAGCATGGGAGGAGAGGGAATCGGGGTGTATGCAGGGTAGACAGGTGGAGAAGATGATGTGTATGGCTCAAGTATATTTTCAACTCACCGCAAGAAATATGAAGGCGTACCCAGACATTGAAGAATGTCCAGATGGCCACGACAACCTGATGGTCAGTTAGAGAGAATTATCAATCAACCTCAGGGTACTAGGGGTGTAGCTGGTAGGAGGTACCTGGCTGCAGCAACCAAGGAAGGGTCTCCCCTGCACTCATACTCTGTCACGTACACTGTGTAGCCATGCTGGTCGGTACAGTTGATGCTGGAGAAGTTAGGGTTGCAGACATCCAGGAAATGTGGGCGCAGCCTCCCCACGACCAGCTTCCCAATGTCCGTTATCACCAGAGTGACAAGGAGACCAGTGAAGAACCAGCGCATCTGGAAGCCGAGGCGAAGGATCCATGGTGGGACATACCAGCAACACACCTTGAGTGCCCCCAGATGAGTCTCCCGCCTTGGCCAGCAGCCATACCGCTCCCACACGCTCCCCAGTATCAGCTGCATGCACCGAAATAGAACAATCCCCAGTATCAGCTGCATGCATCAAAATAGTAATTTAGGTATCCAATCCCCAGTACCAGCTGCATAAAACATTGTAAAACAATGATTTGGTCTCAAAGATTGCATATGTACAATCACCATACCGTTAGCAGTGGCACTCCGAGCGACCCAAGGACGAGCGCCCACGTAGGCACGGTGCCCTCCAGATAGGGCAGCTTGATCGACTCGTCGTCGCAGAAGAACCCGCGGCGGACGATGGCTCCGCGGTTAGCTGCAATGTAGGCGCCGATAAAGATAATGAAGAGAGCTCCTAGGCCCACCAGATCGCACACAAGGCGAGCCCAGGTCGTCTTCCCGTCCCGCGAGATCATGGTAGCTAATTAAATTAATGAGAGATCACTCGATAATGATAATCAATTTTCTTTGTTGTTATAATTTCTAATTTTTAGTTTTGGTTTGTGTGGTTCAGTCTTCCTCGTCTTTGCTGGCTGGTGTTTCCTAGCACCAGTCACCCTCTGGTGGGCCGTCACATGGCTCCCTCTGAGTTCCAGGGATTGCGGGGGAGGGTCTTGCTTGGGAGGGTGTTGGTTTGGGAGAAGGGCGGGGCGGCTGGGCATGTCCTGGTGCTCAGACTGCAATGTGGAGGACAAGGGGTCCACCATTTGAAATACTTCCTCAAAGTCAGAGGAGTCGGTGAATTTCAAGGAGTGTAGAGAAATGTTCTTGTCTGCTCCTTCCTCTGGGGGGCTGGGGCTGGGGCCTCTCACTTCACAGTGACTGCTCTCCTCACTCCTTTGCACCACCTCTGTTCTACTTCCTTTCCTCCTCTCTCCACTTGCCTGTAGCCTTTGCAACCTCCCTACCTCCTCCCTCAACCATCTCCTCTCCTCCCCGAGTGCCTCCTTCTCCCTAACAAGGGCAATGATGGCCTGCGTCGCCTGCAGCAGCTTCTGATGTATTTTTGACCTGGGCACCTGACCAGCTCTCAGAAGGTGAACCTGCACAGCAAGAGGACAATGTGGATCATAAGGTAAGATTTGTTTAACAGTAGTTGGTGTGTCACCTTTTCCTGGTGAGCTGCCAGTGATTCCTCCAGCTGCCGCACCTTGGTGTTGAGCTGCAGGGCTTCCAGCTCAAGAGCTGATTTCTCTTTCTGCAGTGTCGCTATGGTGTCACTTAGGGCAACAAGATGGGCCCGGTGTTGGGACTCGCGTCTGGAAGGCTTGTCACCTGTGGGGGGAGGGCTTGGGGTGCGTTTGCTACCACCAACAAGGGGTGGGGTTGGTGGCTTTTTCATCATTGAAAGTTCCTGCACTCGTTCTTTCAGTTGCAGGTTCGCAGACTTCAGTCTCACCACCTCACTCTCCATGTACCTCACATAGCCCACTGTCAGAGCAGGACCATCATCACTAGTGTGTTGGTGAGACTCATCGTCTCTCTGTTCTGAGAAGCCAGTGAGCTGCTCCATCTCCTGGCGCATCTGCCGGATGACAGCATGGAGTTCCTTGTTCTGTTGTCTCAACTGCTCAATGACATGATCCTTTGGCTCAGACACATGATCCTTTGGCTCAGTCACATGATCCTTTGGCTCAGTCACATGATCCTTTGGCTCAATGACATGATCCTTTGGCTCAGTCACATGGTCTTGTGCCACACCCCCCTGTTGGCACACACTCTGGTACTCCTCGACCAGTCCATGTCTGCTCAGAGTGGCAACAGCAATGTCCCTCTCCTCCTGCACCGCCCTCACCACACTGGACTGCTGGGAGACGGTCTGCTGCAGGTCACGACACCGAGTAAGTGCCTGGACATGGAGAAAAATCCACACGGAAAATTGATCATGAGCTAGAGTAGCCTGTTTTCAGACTCGAGTTTTTACCACTTGCAGTATGGGAGGTGAGTATCTGAGAATGGGGCTAATATGGACAGACAGACACTCACACCTCATCTCGGGCTCTGGAGAGTTGTTGTATGAGCTGCTGGTGCTTATGGCTCTGCTGTCTCTCTACTTCCCCGACACGTTGCTGCCAGTCCAGTTCCAGCTGTGCCTTGGACTGCTCGACTGACTTCTCTCGCTCCAGAGCAAGGGATAACTCTCGTCTGATGCTGTAAGGAGAGGGACAACATGGACACCTCCTGTGTGAACTACATCTGTATGAATGCTTTTACTGATCTTCAAGGAAGATAATTCCAACTTCCCCCTCTTGTTCATTCACAGGATGAAATATACCAGGCCTTCCTTCTGTCTTTCAATTGATTGATATCAAAACTGGAGAGTGGGAAGACCCGGGAACACACAGGAGACTTGGAAGAGATGCTCTTCCCTCAACCTACTGTTCCATGTCTTCCTCCTTCCTCTGCAGGTCAGCTTGCAGCTTGTCTCTGGCGTCCTGCAGTGACTGGAGCCGAAGGTCTCTGGCCACACCTTCCCTCACCAGCTCCCCCTCCCTCTCCTCACACTTCTTCACATGCTCCACCAACTGCTGCTGGTACCTGGGCCAAAGCGACCAATCAAATGTTAGTATGAAGATGTGGATGCAGGTAGCGCTGTTCCCAGCTTTGTGATGAAACAAAACAAGACAAATGATCATGTTTGTCACCTCTCAATCTCCCTCTCCTTCTCCTGTAGAGTGTCACTGTGACTCCACTCTCTCCTCCTCACATCTGCCCCCTGGTGTTCCAGCTGGCTCTGCAGCTCACGTACCTGGCGCTCCAACCCTGCCTCCCTCTCCCGATGACCCTTTGCAATACCAGTATAATAAAAACAGTCAACAACTTAGTGCATGCAGTGACCCACACACTGTGAAGACCAACACTGACCTCTTTACACATCTGTAAGGTGGACTCTTTCTCCCTCACAAGTCTGTCCAGCTCCGCATGTCTGTGCAATTCAAAGGGAATGTTCTGTTTAACTCTCCCCCCTCCCTCTCCTCCCCCACCCTCCCCCAATCCACCTCCCCCAACCCTCCCCCAGCCCACCTCCTTTCAAAGTCACTCTGCAGAGTCTTCATGCTACTCTGGGTGTGTGCCAGCTGTCCTTCCAACTCAGCAATCCTTGTGTCCCTCTCCTTCACCACATCCTCAGCCTCCCACTCCTTCTCCCTCAGCTGCTTCTCCAGCCTCGCTACCTCCCCTGCACGGCTGCTCGCATCCTCCTTGCTGCCCTCCTCAGCTGATCTTGCCAGCTGCAGCTCCCTCCCAAGCTGCCTCACCTGCGCCTCACGACTCAACACCACTGCACTCAGTTCACTGACTTTACTCTGGTGCTCCCTGTCCCTACGCCGGAGTGCCTCATCCAACTCTGCTGCCATTCTCTCTCGTTGCATCTGCAGCTCCCCTTCTACCTCCAGTAACTTTCGCTGCAGCTCACAGCGCAGTGTCTCCAGTTTGCGATGCTCTGAGTCTAGTTCCTGCTCCTTGGCCTGCCTGTGTGTGTGTGCACATCAAAATAGACTCAAGTTACACTCACATCTGACTGGTGAAGCTAGTCGTGTTGTAGTTCGCTCCTCCCCCCCATTCCACTCCTCACCTGTAGGCCTCTGTCTGAGCCTGCTGCTCATTGATCCGGCTGAGGTAGTACCTCTTCATCTGCTGATGATTCTCCTTCTCCCTCGCCACCTCCCCTCGCAGCTCGTCCACCTTCACCTGCAGCAACCATCACCACAGGAGGTAGTAGTCTCGCGCCCAGACCCCTCCCACCCCCCAAGAAGAAAGGAGGGTCTGGTAAACTAGTACATTAGAAGGGCTGGGTACAGGGACTACAGTAGTCTCGTTCCCAGACCCTCGGTAAGGTGGGCGTTTGCTGAGGGTCTGGGAACGAGACTAGGACTAGAAGTAGGTCTAATGAGTGCAAAGGTTACCAGATCTGAGGATAATTTACAATCATTGCCTTGCCAGCCCCGCCCACCTGTTCCCTGCCTACACTGAAACGCACACTGCTGACAAGCTCGTGTCACCTTCAGCCCACCTGTTCCCTGCCTACACTGAAACGCACACTGCTGACAAGCTCGTGTCACCTTCAGCCCACCTGTTCCCTGCCTACACTGAAACGCACACTGCTGACAAGCTCGTGTCACCTTCAGCCCACCTGTTCCCTGCCTACACTGAAACGCACACTGCTGACAAGCTCGTGTCACCTTCAGCCCACCTGTTCCCTGCCTACACTGAAACGCACACTGCTGACAAGCTCGTGTCACCTTCAGCCCACCTGTTCCCTGCCTACACTGAAACGCACACTGCTGACAAGCTCGTGTCACCTTCAGCCCACCTGTTCCCTGCCTACACTGAAACGCACACTGCTGACAAGCTCGTGTCACCTTCAGCCCACCTGTTCCCTGCCTACACTGAAACGCACACTGCCGACAAGCTCGTGTCACCTTCAGCCCACCTGTTCCCTGCCTACACTGAAACGCACACTGCCGACAAGCTCGTGTCACCTTCAGCCCACCTGTTCCCTGCCTACACTGAAACGCACACTGCCGACAAGCTCGTGCCACCTTCAGCTCACTGTTCCCTGCCTACACTGAAACGCACACTGCCGACGAGCTCGTGCCACCTTCAGCTCACTGTTCCCTGCCTACACTGAAACGCACACTGCCGACGAGCTCGTGCCACCTTCAGCTCACTGTTCCCTGCCTACGCTGAAACGCACACTGCCGACGAGCTCGTGCCACCTTCAGCTCACTGTTCCCTGCCTACACTGAAACGCACACTGCCGACAAGCTCGTGCCACCTTCAGCTCACTGTTCCCTGCCTTCACTGAAACGCACACTGCCGACGAGCTCGTGCCACCTTCAGCTCACTGTTCCCTGCCTACACTGAAACGCACACTGCCGACGAGCTCGTGCCACCTTCAGCTCACTGTTCCCTGCCTACACTGAAACGCACACTGCCGACAAGCTCGTGTCACCTTCAGCTCACTGAAACGCACACTGCCGACGAGCTCGTGCCACCTTCAGCTCACTGTTCCCTGCCTACACTGAAACGCACACTGCCGACGAGCTCGTGCCACCTTCAGCTCACTGTTCCCTGCCTACACTGAAACGCACACTGCCGACGAGCTCGTGCCACCTTCAGCTCACTGTTCCCTGCCTACACTGAAACGCACACTGCCGACGAGCTCGTGCCACCTTCAGCTCACTGTTCCCTGCCTACACTGAAACGCACACTGCCGACAAGCTCGTGTCACCTTCAGCTCACTGTTCCCTGCCTACACTGAAACGCACACTGCCGACAAGCTCGTGTCACCTTCAGCTCACTGTTCCCTGCCTACACTGAAACGCACACTGCTGACAAGCTTGTGTCACCTTCAGTTCACTGTTCTCAGCAGCAAGGGTACCGATGACCCTCTTGACCTCGGTGAAGGCCAGATCATACTGGCTGAGCTCTCTGTCTCTCTGCTCCAGGAGACCCAGGTTGTACTCAAAGTCCGTACGAAGCTGCTGCATTTGCTGGCGCTCCACCAGCAACTCATTCTCGACTCCTAAAAACAGTGCATAACATGAGTGAACATAACGCATAAAACATGGGTACACAAACACCCTGAGATTTGGGTACATAACAGCATAGGGTGGATAGGTAGGCCAAAATCTGTCCTGTGCAGTGTATAACATCAATGTTTTAACATAAAGTCTGAGCGAATTATATCGTACTGCAAGCAACAAACGCACGAAGGCCTGGGAACGAGGCTAGTGGATGACTGCATAACACTTTAACAGGTGTGGTTCATTGGTAAAAAGAGAATAATGTGGTTCTCTCTTGGAGGGTACACACCTTTGACGGCCTCCTCCAGCACTTGTGTGTGCTGTTCTCTCAGCAGCTGTAGCTCCTGCTCCTTCTCACTGGCCTGCTGCCTCAGAGCCCACCTTGTTGCCATGACAACTGCTCAGGAAGATCCTGATGTGTATCAAGAGACAGCATTTTATACAGATTGATCATTATGCTAGTGGCAATCAGATTATCACGTGACCACAATCAATCGCCATACATGAACCAAAACTGTATGACCGTTGATTCTGATCTCATGTATGTATACTACATACACACCTTCCTCTTCTCGCTTGAGTGCCCCTTCGGCTTTCAAATGTCGCGCCTGGGATTTTTGTTTGATATTTCTCTCCAAATAAACGATAATGCACCAGCTCCATGGGGGCGTGGTTGGTGGGGCACTGATGATCGATGGCGGCAGAGAGCTTGAAGAAGGTTAAGATTCTGGTACTGGGAGACTCAGGTGAGTCATGTTGGTGTCAGCCTCGTCTTCACTTAGGCCCCTTCCAACTTTGACAGAGACAGAGTGGGCTGGGGGTAGTCTTGCAGGCCAGACTCTCACGCTGGTTCATTGATTGTGTATGGGAACATGTTGACAGTTTCTGGGGTGGAGCATATTACTCTCCCACATTCCGCAGGTGTGGGGAAGACATCCCTGGTTCACCTCATCTGTCATAAGGAGGTGTTCAGCAGCCCGCCTTGGACCGTGGGGTGCTCAGTGGAGGTCAAGGCAAGCTAGCTCACATGCACGGGCACACACCTTTCTGTGGAGAGGAGAGGGTTTGGTAAACGGGAGAGTTTACTTGAGGAAACAGATGTAACTTAGCAGTGAAGGCAGTGTGTACACCTCCTTCAACTTTGCCTCTGTCTCCCTCTCCAGTTGCACGAATATGGCAAGACCCTTTCCTCCCCCTCTTCCACTTACTTCCTGGAGTTCTGGGACGTTGGGGGCTCACCATCCCACAGCAAGGGAAGGGCCGTGTTCTACCAACAGGCAAATGGTAGGGGCATATATAGACGTATACCAACTCGGCCATACGTACATTGTAGGCAAAGAAATGCAGTTCATTGGTGTCCTTTATTGCCTGAGGGATGTGCTTGTTTACGTGTGTGGATTTTTAGCTGTTACACATGCACCATCTGATAACTGCAGGCATTATTCTTGTGCATGACCTCACAAACCGGAAGTCTCACAACAATCTCTCGACCTGGCTGACAGAGTTTTACCAGAGTTCTTGCCGGGAGGGAGGTGAGCACAACTCTCTCTTGTAGGGGAGGGAGGTGAGCACAGCTCTCTCTTTTAGGGGAGGGAGGGTGAGGGAGGGGACACTCACCATCTCTCTCTTGTAGGGGAGGGAGGTGAGCACACCTCTTTCTTTGTTGATTTCAGGTGGCAGAAATGGCAGAGGTCTCTTTAGTGAGTCTAAGAGGTGAGGACATATGTTCCATGGTCCATAAACAGTCTTATTTTAGACATTAGTTCTTTTCCTCCCTCCACTGCTCTTTCTCTTAGTGAGCTAGAGTATGATCCAGAAATATTTGCAGATCAAGAGTTACCCGTACTAATAGTTGGGACTAAACACGTGAGTACATGTAGCTATTATCGTATTATCCATTTTGACGCACATGACATTGTGATAGATATTTTGTGTGTGTGTGAGTTGTAGCGTGTATAATATCCTACCTCTTAACAGGAGATGTTGCTGTTATTTTTCAGGACCAGGCAACTGCAGCCAAGCCACTCAGCTCCAGTAGCGTCACCGGAGCTGCATGCATCAATGTGGTAAGCCTCTTGAAGAAAGAGAGAGAGAAGACAAGAGTTACCCTGGTGTTGTCTCGGTCCAGGATTGCACTGATGTGAGACAGTTCATGGTTGGCTCTCCACAGATGATTGAACTGAACACATTCTTTGACAAAGTGAGCAGCAAACAGCCACACTCTTGCTGAGTGTAGCCTGACAACTCTTTCCTCTTCTTAACCACCCTCGCAGATAATAGAGCGTCGATATTTCTCATCCTACCGCACGGTCAGTGAGTGTTTCTTGCTGCTACCTTCTGCCCAACCTCTACTTCCCTTCCTCCCTCCTCTACCCTCTCTCTACCCCTCCTCTCTCCCTCCCCTCCTCTCTCCCTTCCTCCCCTTCCTTCCCTCCCCCTCCCCTCCCCTCCCCTCCCTCCAGTAGGTCACCCCCTCACAGTCCTCAGAGAGACACAGACCAGTAGGGAAGAGAACATCCCTCAACCTCTAACCACCAGCCACCTTATTGCTGTTGCCATGACAACACACAATCAGTCATTCTTTTCAACAAATGTTGCTAACAGTGAATGAAATAAGAAATGTGTCTCTGGTACTGGGTAGACGTGCTTCTGTGGTTCAGTCTTTGTACTTCCGTGATCAGTACAGCTTTGCTTTTGCTTCAGCAGGATGGTACATCATCACATAGAGGCGAGTGAGCACAATGGTGAGCCCAAAGATGGCCGCACCAGCTTCCTGGAGCCTGTCCCCAATCATGTAGTGGCTGTACAGAGCCCCCACCATGTTGACCAGGAGCACATAGGTTGCTAGGAGCTGGAGGAACAGGACAGACTGAGCTCTAGTCTGTTGTCTCCTACCAGTTGAAGGGTAGCTAGATTAGAAAATCCAGTGCACTACCCACTAAGTGAAAAGGGGATTTAATTGCTGTCAACTAAATATCCTCAAATCAATGAAACTCTCTCCATTTATGTGGTAGTCCAGTATTGGCATGAAGAGGGCTTGCCGATACTAGTGATCTAAACTGAGGAACAGAAAGGGTCTGTCTTGCGAGACTGCTAGTCTCAGTCTGACCTGCAGCTGAGGCTCAAGGAGAAGGATGGCTCCAACACACGCCAACTCGACCACGCCCACCAACACGCGGTAGACATTGGGGTCCAGTTTTAGAATGTCGATCGGAGGGACACGGGCATACACTGAAAATTTACCTTTCTGTATGTGTGTGTGTGTGATGGGGGAGGGGGGAGGGAGTTGGATAACTTGACCACCATACCATATATGGTTTCCCACCAGTTCGCCATGCGTCTCTGGGCTGAGGAGCGGGGTGAGTTTCATCACTCCTGCGAGGGTAAACAGGAGCACCACGAGCGCCGTGGAGACTTGGTACGCTACTCTTCTCGCAGCCGCCATCTCCAGCCAGACACCCCCTCCCTCTTCCGTAATCGTCTTCCGTTCACGATCACCCACGTGGAGCCATGCCGCTGACAAAGCTGCAGTATCTTCGCTACGTTCGCCTGTCCTCCTTCGGTGTAGTCAACAGTCGGAAGTCTAATGCCATTCTGTTGGAGGCGGCGCGCGAGAGGTCCCGATGTCCGCTGATCGTCGCCCCCGCCCTGGAAGACGTGATCATTTGGGACCCCAGGAAGGGAGAGAGGGTAGGAGAGCACGTCAGCTGGTGGAGACTGACAGATATGAATCATACAAAGCATAAACTATGAATGATCTGGTACCTTAGTCCCGTAGCCATTCTGTCTGTGTACCTGACTTGAACCAGCAAATTCATGGTAGCTACTAACGATGCACATAGCTCCCTCCCTGCTCATGTCACAGGTTGCTGTGCTGCATGGGGACAAACATGAGGTGTCCTCTCTGGCCCTCAGCCCTGATCAGACCTCAGTAGCAGCTGGATATGAGGATGGCAGCATTCGGCTCTGGGGGCTGGCAAACGGAGACTGCCGCATCACGTTCAGGTGAGCCAGGTTGCCAGGTAGGAAGTACCAGGAGGGTTGTGTGTAAACCATCCACTCCAGATTTTGTTGTTGATGCGCTTCTTAGTCTTAAAACAGTGGTTTGTAATTGGATGATCCCACCCTCTCTCCATCCCAGCTTTATATTTTCTTAGTCCACTGCTGTTGAATGAGTCTGCATATCAGAGCTTCATGTGGCTGCAGTGATTCACATCTCCAGCAATTTCTTGCTGAGGTTGTCATACTCTGCTTCTGTTTGCACAGTGGCCACAAGTCTGGAGTCACTTGTCTGCAGTTTGACTGCTCAGGCACACAGCTGGTCTCAGGTGCAAAGGTCAGTCAACCAGCAGTTTAGTGTAGCACAAGGATACCGATGGAATTTTTATCGCAGGACACTGATGTCATTGTGTGGGACCTCGTGAATGAGTCTGGCCTCTACAGGTAAATTGTGAGGACCACTGTACACTGGGTGCATGCAGTGATCTGATGTACTTCTGTCTATACTATATCACTTCTCTCTCTCTCTCAGACTGAGGGGGCACAAGGGTAACATCACGGGCTGCTGCTTCATGTCCACTCATAATGTCCTGATCACAAGGTGAGGACTGCTCTGTACCACTGCTCAAGCTGGTGTTAGTAGCCTCCTCTTCCTCTCCTGTCCTTTCTCTCTCCCCTCTTCCTTCCCCCTCTCTTCCCTCTCCTCTGTCTGTCAGTTCAAAGGACACCCTTGTGAAGCTGTGGGACTTGGATACTCAGCATTGCTTCCAGACACTGGTGGGACACAGGAGTGAAGTAAGGATGGGTGTTGGGGGGGGAGATGCATGGACCCATAGAAGAGCTGTAACTAATCATGCATGCTACTATATAGGTGTGGTCTATCGCATTGTTTTCGAGTGAGCAGCGGCTGGTGACTGCGTCGGGTGATCGTGAGCTGAGGGTGTTTGCAATCCAGCCGTGTGATGTGCCGGTACATGTATAGACAGAACATCTTTCCAGTACTGATAAGAGAGGGTGGGGCTATAAGAATGGAATCACTTCTTGTCTGACAGGTTGCTGCACATGTGGGTCAAAAGAGGAAGTCGCCAGTGGGTGAGGAAGAGGAGAGCAAAGAGCCTGGTGGAAAGGTAGGATCACTATTGCATGCCGCCATCTGTACTGCATTCGGTTGTCAGGCATATTGCTGATGTTGCTATGGCAATAATGTTGCTATGGTGATGTTGCTATGGTGATGCTTAATGTAGAGTCCAGTGAAGTGTTCCCTGCTGGGGGTGTTGAGGAGACAGGGGAAGGAGAGGGCAGTGGAGGTGAGAACGGACCCCTCTGGAGAATTCCTGGGCTGCCTGGTGAGACAAGTTCATCGGCACACAAAAGAAGCTGCTGGTGACCTCCTCCCCTTCTCTCAGAGTGCGGACTCCAAGTTGGAGCTGTTCCAGGTGAGGTCGGAGGCTGCACTGCAGAAATTGGTGAGGAAAAGAACCAGGAAGGAAAGAAGGAAGAGACGGAAGGAGGGAGAAGAGGAGGAGGAGGTACGTGGCCATGTGTGGACTGTTGGTGTGTGCATACAGCTCATATTTGCTGTGTGTGTAGGTGGAGGTGACAGTGACGTGTACCGCAGAGGACGAGCTACCACTGGTGCACACTCTGACCTCCAAAGCTAAGATTAGGTATATGTCTACCCCTGTGGCGCTATCATGTGTTGCCATGGTTACAACTTATGTCTTCCACAGGTCATTTGACCTCACAATGAAGTCGAATAGAGAGTTACTGGTGAGTGCTAGCTGGGAGAATGAGCGTGATATTAACAGCTCACCTCATGCTGCACTCCCACATCCTCATCCCCCTCCCACTCCCTCACATCTTCCACCCTCACTCCCACACCCCTATATCCTCATACACTCACATGCACAGCTGTTGCTAGCTCTTCAGAACAACAGTCTTGAACTACACCTCCTCACCCCCTCCACACACCCTGTCACCTCCTCCCTTCATTCTGCCATCACTGCTCCTGGCCACAGATCTGACATCAGGTACACTCTCTCCCTCCCTCCTCCCTCCTCCCTCCTCCTAGCATTGTGCCCAGGCTCTTTCTCATAGAAGAGGAGATGAGCCTGAGGACGAGGCTACTCTCCTCCTCCCTCCTCCCTCCTCCCTCCTCCCTCCTCCCTCCTCCCTCCTCCCTCCTCCCTCCTCTTCCCTCTTCTTCCCTCCTCCCTCCTCTCCTATGTGTATGCTCCCTTAGGACTGTGTGCTTCAGTTCAGATGACTCGTACATCGCTTCTGGTTCCACCAAACTCATCAAGATCTGGGACAGGTGCTCATACCCCACTGCTGTCGCTCCTCTCCTCACCTCACTCACACACTCACTCCCCCCTCACCAGGTCCTCACAGCAGTGCATCCACACCATGCAGTCTGGCTATGCCCTCAGCTCATCCTTTGCCCCTGGGGATCGCCACCTTCTTGTTGGAACAAAGGTACTCCACACTCATTCTTATTTGAGTTCACCATACGACCTCATACACCTATTCTCATTTCCCTCTCCTCCTCCTCTCCTTCCTCCTCCTCTCCCTCCTCCTCCTCTCCCTCCTCTCTTCCTCCTTGTCCCCTCCTCCTCTCCCTCCTCCACCTCCTCTCTTCCTCCTCCTCCTCTCCCTCCTCCTCCTCTCTTCCTCCCCCCCCCCCCCCCCACACACACACCTCCCAGTCTGGGGAGCTACAATTGTTTGAAGTGCCCTCAGGCACTCTGCTTGAGGGTGTGAGTGCTCATGATGGTGCCGTGTGGTCTGTGTGTATTGCCCCAGACAGACGAGGGTTTGTGACGGGCAGTGCGGACCACAGTGTAAAGTTCTGGGAGTTTGAGCTTGTCTCTGAGGAGGAGGTGAAAACCAGGTAAGTGTCAGAGGCAGTGTATGCAGTGAAGAGCTGCTGCAACCCCTTCTCTCCTCCTACCTGTAGGAAAAGGCTCACTGTATCTCACATCCGAACACTGAAGATGTCAGAGGATGTCCTGGGGGTACGGTACAGCCCAGACCAGCGGCTCCTCGCTGTAGCCCTCCTGGACTGCACAGTCAAGATCTTCTTTGCTGACACGCTAAAGGTGAGGAAAAAGGGAGGGGGGGAGGATGTCATCTTCCCACCGGTAGACTCATCAAACTGGGTAGGGACCTGAGGAACGTGACCTAATATGGTATACCATTTTCCTCTGCAGTTTTTTCTTTCCTTATATGGTCATAAGCTACCAGTGCTTTCATTGGATATATCTTCTGTAAGTTACTGGTTTGTTACTCACTCCTCCCAGTCACATGACTGTCACATGACTGTCACATGACTGTCACATGACTGTCACACGACTGTCACACGACTGTCACACGACTATCACACGACTGTCACATGACTGTCTCCTGACTCCTCCCAGTCACATGACTGTCACATGACCCCACTCAGGACAGTACGCTTATGGCCACCTGCTCGGCAGACAAGAACATTCGTGTTTGGGGCCTCGACTATGGAGATTGCCACAAGTCCATCTTTGCTCATGATGACAGTATTATGTGTGTGCAGGTGAGGTGTAGCCACCATGTTGCTAAATGTGTTATGAGGTATAGTGTGTAACTTTCAGCATTGCATGTTTGCTTAAATCCCCTCCTCCCTCTCCTACTCCTCCCTCTCCTCCTCCTCCTCCTCCTCCTCCTCCTCCTCCCCCTCCTCCCCCTCCTCCTCCTCCTCCTCCTCCCCCTCCTCCTCCTCCTCCTCCCCCTCCTCCTCCTCCTCCTCCCCCTCCTCCCTCTCTTCCCTCTCCTCCTCTTCTCCTCCTCCCACTGTTGACTCAGTTTGTGCCAAAGACTCACTTGTTGTTCTCTGGTAGTAAGGACAAGACTATCAAGTGCTGGGACGCTGACCACTTTGAGCATGTCATGACATTAGAGGTGTGTGGTGCGTGTGTGTGAGGGGCAGGGGGGGGGGGGGGAAGGAGGAGGGTGTCCTTGTTCCCAACTCACACCCAGCTTGCATGATTGTAATGAAAGCTCAGGGTGTGTGGTATGTGGTGTAGTGTGGTGTGTGAGCCTGGGAACAAGCCTGGGTGGAGGAGATGGGAGAAGTTGGTGTGTGAGTCTGGGAACAAGCCTGGGTGGAGGAGATGGGAGAAGTTGGTGTGTGAGTCTGGGAACAAGCCTGGGTGGAGGAGGTGTGTGTAGTGTGGTATGTGAGTCTGGAACAAGCCTGGGTGGAGGAGATGGTATGTGGAGTCGTGATGTCCCACGGCCGGGTCTGTCTCCTGCAGGGCCACCAAGGGGAGGTGTGGTGTTTGGCTATCAGCCATGATGGTGACACAGTGGTGAGTGAGTGAGTGTAGCAATGGCTCCAGCTTGCTGTCTGTCACAGCTGTTCACCATTACTGGCAGGTCTCTGGTTCACATGACTTCTCCCTCCGACTGTGGGGACGGACACAGGAGCCGCTAGTCCTCTCAGAGGAGAGGGAGAATGTAAGCTAGTGCACCAGTGCTGGCACACTCTCACACCCTCACAAGCATCAGCCCTCACATCCTCACACCCTCACACTTTTACTCTAGGAGAGAGAGGCTCTGTTTGAAGAGGCAATGGCGGAGGGCGGTGAGAAAGTGGTGAGTCATTTACACGCAGCACATGTAATGAAGCAAGATGTACACGTGTGTTGGGGGGGGTTAAGAGCTGGAGATTTTTTTTTGCTGTTAGGTGCCTGGGGAGGCAAATAAAGAGGCAGTCATGGCTGGCAGAAAGACGGTTGAATCTATGAAGGCTGTAAGTCATTAGCCTCTTGAGCTTCGTTCTCCCGCCACCAATGGGGGGCCTGGGAACATCTCTAGTATGAATTGTAATGTGGTTGATGTTGATGACAGGCTGAGCGTGTGTTGGAGGCACTGCAGGTGTACCGTGAGGAGACAGCCAGGCTGGAGGAACATGCGGAGGAGTGCCGGGTGGCTGGGAGGGAGGTGAGTGGTGTGTGCCCGTTACTAAACACTGTGATAGTCTGTTTAATTGTCTACTGTGTTGTGTAGCTCCCTCCACCCCAAGCTCACCCACTCATCGTTGCCATGGGCAACCCAAAGGCAAGTATTCTGTCGTATCAATTGTACCAACATGTATTAATGTACATTGCTACACTACAGCCAGAACGATATGTCATGGATACTCTGAGGAAGGTCAAGTCAAGGTATGATGTATTCTCAGTGTCTAGCTCCTACTGACAGTGTCACTACAAGGGACTTCTTCATGTACATGTGTGTTGCAGTGAGCTGGAGGAGTGCCTGTTGGTGATGCCCTTCTCTGATGTCACTGACTTTCTCAAGCTGCTTGACATCTGGATCCAGGTTGGAATGGGATGGAAGCTGTCATGGAACAGAGTTACTTGTCTCTCTCTCACTGTGCACAGAATGGCTGGGAGATTGAGCTCTCCTGCCGATGTCTCTTCTTCCTGCTGAGGTGGGTCACTGTTGCTTAGCAATAGCTTCCCAGTGAAGCCCCACCTGTCACCCCTCTCTCCCCTTCTCTCTCCCCTTCTCCCTCACTCATCCCTCCCTCCCCTTCTCCCTCACTCACCCTCTCTCCCTCCCCTTCTCCCTCACTCACCCCTCTCTACTTCTCTCTCACCCACCCCTCTCTCCCCTTCTCCCTCTCTCCCCTTCTCCCTCACTCACCCCTCCCTCCCCTTCTCCCTCACTGATCCCTCCCTTCCCTCTCTCCCTCACTCACTCCTCCCTCCCCTTCTCCCTCTCTCCCTCTGATAGGATCCACCATCATCAGATTGTTACCAACCACACTCTTCTCCCAGTGGTTGACTCACTGAGACAACATACCCACACACGGGTGGAGGGACTCAGGGTACGTAATGCACACGCTCAACCCTCACACACATACACACACACATACGCGCACACACACATACCAGGCTAATTGGTATATGCCAACTACTTCCTTGATGATTAGCCAGTGTGCCATATTATTTTCCTTTGAAGTAAAGATCAAAGAAACTGAGCACCCACAAACACATACAACACTACCTTCTGAATGGAAGCAAGCAAGCTCAGTGACTCTCCCATGATCACTTGCTGGCCTTACCTGCAGGACTTGTATGGTTTCAACCTGGCAGCGCTGCAGTGTGTCAAGAGGGAGCTGGAAGCTGGTGCCTCAATGAACCCTTGAGTCATGCTGGAGTTTGTTGTAGACTGTGTGCACTTTAAACTGTCTGTTGTGGTTTGAACCACTAAGTATGTGTGGTTTAAGCTGGTTTTAAGCGCTTCCTTTCATGGTTCTCATGTGCAGATGTTCTTATGTACATCATTACTCACTTCAAAAGATGACACTTAACATTGTACTAGGTACTGAAGCATAATGGTACATGGAGGGTGATGAAATCATTAACAATAAATGTCAGGATTGAAATTAAGTTTGATCCTAAAAAAAAAAGTACAAGTGCATGCATCTTGATGTTATGCTGAATCAGCAGAATCTGTCATGCCATTGTAAATCCCTGTGGTGTACGGTGGTAGTGCGACCTCATTGGACGGTTTGTCCTCGGTAAACTCCTCGTGTCTGCAGCAGTTTCTTATTCTCTGTGGAAGAGACAACCAAGATTGCAGCGTCTTCTTGGACCAGATCCAGACACCTGTCAACACCCCAATAACGAGGAACATACAAATTCTGACCATGAATACAGCAGTATTGGGTCTTGAACAGTTTGAGCAGGTGCCGACTGGCCTCCAACTGGGCCTGGACTGTAGCTCATAGATGAAACAGCCAATCACAACAGCAGCTGGGATGATATACACACTGACAAAGACACCAATTCGGATCATCAGTTTCTCTAAGATCATGCTCTCTTTTTCCTTTCCACCGTGGCGCATGAAGGAGTGAATCTTCAGGATGCTTACGAACCCAATAATGAGAAACACCACCCCTGTGACGAGGAAGAGGGTGAGGGGGATAATGATGCCGATGAGGAGAGCAAGGAACGAACGATCAGTGTCATCACGAACAACAAAGCATGTTCCAGTGAGTTCATCGGCCGAGAGAACCCTGGCTGCCATTAGACTGATGGTCATCAAGAGGGGAAGCACCCAGGCTGTGATATGGAAGAACAGAGCCAGACGTCCGACTGACTCATTGCTCCACTTGAAGACAGAGGTTAGGAACCAGCAGAAGGAGAGGATGAGCCACCAGAGAAAGGCTGCCACCATACTGTAGTAGAGAAGACCAAAGACCATGAGACAGGGCACATATGACCAGTCCCAGGAGATGGAGATAGTGATGAATTCTTTACGAGGACAGGTCACCAGAGTGCGACCGAGGATGAGGGAGAAGAAATACCCAATAGTGTGGATATTGAAGGCGAGAGAAAGATAAATGACAGGCCGCCAGGGGTAGTTGAAGCGAGAGGGGTCCAGGAGGAAGGTGAGGAACGTCACCAGTGTGGAAATGAAGCAGACAGTGGCCCAAAAAGCAAGCCATCCTGTCGCAAACTCCCTCTCCGCCTGCCCAAAGTAGCTGTTCTCAGGGGCGGGGCAGGCATCGCTGGTCTCGTTAGAGACTCCAGTCGGTGTGGCAGTGGAATTTTCAGGTGGTCGTGTCTCGTTTGCAGTGGGCGGCGGTGTGACTACTAAATCTTGTACTAACGGGTCATCCAGCCCGATGCAGTCCCCAGTCTCGGGGTATCGACTGCAGTTAAAAAGGCAGGAGACGTCCAAACCGCCAATATTCTGAATCCTTCGCGAACAGACCCCATGCACCCTGGTGCACAGCGAACGGCAAGGTGGCTTGAGGCGAGCAGGCGTTGCCCCCAGCGCGGGCTCGCACTTCGGAAACACTGATAGACACACAAACAGGTTTGCGTACTGGGAACAGTTGGTGGTTCCACTAAAGAACCGGAGGTAGGGTACCAATATTGTTTCTGCTCCTACGTTGGTAGAAGTTATTATGTTGGGGAAGTAACTGTGGCCGTAGAAAGTGCCGCAGCTTGAATCACTGATGTTCACACAAGGCCCCTGGAAGCTGATGTTTCTGTTTGTGCAGGTCTGTGTCTGGCAGTACGCCAGCGGCAAACAGAAGGAGAGAAGAAGAACGGTTATAATCTTCACAGACGCGCTGCATAAGCGTATGGAGAGTTCTCTATCAGTCTGCATTGCGGGATTTCGGATTCAGTTCCCTTATTTTCACCGATTAGAGCGAAATCTTCTCCGAGACTGAGAGAGCTGGTGAGAAAAACGCTTGCTACGCAAGCTGTAAATTAGTTTTGTTTACACGTGCGTGCTATAATTTCCCGGTCGTCGAAAGTCTCTGCAATCTGATTGGTCAATTGCAGTTTCTGCTTTCCAATCAAAGCGCACTGTGTACTGCAAGGGGACAATGATCCCGTTTTCACGCCCTGCAAACTGGCTGTATGTGAAGGGGACGTGTCATGAGCTGGGTCACACGTGGCATCCTTCCTGCACGTACTGCACAGCGGAACTATTTGCCGTTGTATTCTGGACCGCTGCAAAAATCTACTTTCCTCTTTACCTGGTAGATAATTAGCACTAATTTAGTTTAATGAAACATCTGTGGTTTCAGCTGTAAGGCTTGATACCACATCAGAGCCCGGGAGGACAGACTTGGGTCTGCCTTCCTTGCCACCAAGTGTTGAGATGGTTCATGTTTCTCCCACACGACATCATCAGATCTCCGATGTTCTTAGAGGCAAGCACCTCAAGTCTTTCCTGCTACACACGGTGCCACACATACTGCGTTCTAGCATCTTCCTAGCTGTCAACGGTGGGAGCTTCATTTTTTTCATTTGTTTATTAAGGTACCCCTCACCAGTTTTGTCTCTTCACACACACACAGTTATGAATTCTGTTCATAATTTTCTGTAGGAAGCTGATTGGTCGATTCTACTTTTACACGGCAGCCTTTCTCCCAGCTTTTCTGGCTTCTATCGTGGCCATTCTGTGTGAACGCAAGAGTAGGTCAGCCATGAGCCCTCCAAGTCTGATTCAGAGAGAGTGAGATTCATATCATATTGTTTGTATACAGGCGAGGATTGTTGACAGGCTATGTCGGAACACTGGTATGTTGCTGGCTCGGTAAGCTGCTTCTTTTGTCACTGTTACTGTGACCGCCATCGTTCTGCAGGCTGTTGAAGTCCTCTACTGCATGCTCAAGCACAGAGGCTACATCTCACCAGTCCGTCATGGAGAGGTAGGGAGGGCCCCCAGACTATTGCCCAGGCTACATGGAAGAAGAAAAAAAAATTTTTTTCCATGTACTTGGGATGTACCCAGTGGGTAACTACATGTAACGAGAGCGTACAATTACATGTAGCTACCAATTGAAGTGCAAATTGCCAACTTTAAACCTCCTCTGGACCATGTACTTTCAACGATGGATACTAGTAACCTCAACAAGTTTTCAACGACCAGTTACTCATCAGGGTAAGGAGCTCTCAAGGACCCTCCTAGCCTTACTGCCAGGAGCTCTCAAGGACCCTCCTAGCCTTACCGCCAGGAGCTCTCAAGGACCCTCCTAGCCTTACCGCCAGGAGCTCTCAAGGACCCTCCTAGCCTTACCGCCAGGAGCTCTCAAGGACCCTCCTAGCCTTACCGCCAGGTGAGTTGTAGGTAGACAACAATAGTCTCGGAAACTACCCACATAAATTTTTCAAGAGGTAGATGTTAGCATACATGATGATATGATATGTCTGTACTTACTCAGAAGGTATGTGTTTGCAAGTACTCTCAAACATGAGCAGCGGGTCAACCACTCCCACTTGGTGGGCTTATTTCTGTGAAAGTTGATATTCTTGTGAGCGTCAATTTTGTCCATTCCAGGTATTGTTGTTCAGTTTTTCCACAGCAGTGCTGATGCATAGCTTCAGGTATTTTACACAATGGGGGTGTGGTTCTATGGTCGGGTGTTCCAACTGGTGTCCATTGTTTGCTAGTTTGTTAGTTTGCTTTGAACCGCAAGTGTTGCCAGGCGCTGTGTGCTGTGTGGTGGTTGAGACAAACTTCACAAACATTCCTCACACAGATCAAAGGCTGGACTGCAGGATGCTATTGGAGCATTTCTCAGGTATCCACAAGTTTGTACCTTGTGGGTAGCTCACTCAACAAACTTTGAAGAAAAAAAAACTATTTAGAGCCTTTCCCTCCATGAAATGCCACCTTCCCCTCCCTTCTTCCCTCATACACCACCTCTTTCCCCCTCCCTCACCTTTCCCCTCCCTCACCTTCCCCTCCCTCACCTTTCCCCCTCCCTCACCTTTCCCCCTCCCTCACCTTTCCCCCTCCCTCACCTTTCCCCCTCCCTCACCTTTCCCCCTCCCTCACCTTTCCCCCTCCCTCACCTTTCCCCCTCCCTCACCTTTCCCCCTCCCTCACCTTTCTCCCTCCCTCACCTTTCTCCCTCACCTTTCCCCCTCCCTCACCTTCCCCTCCCTCACCTTTCCCCCTCCCTCACCTTTCTCCCTCACCTTTCTCCCTCCCTCACCTTTTCCCTCAGGCTGTTGTTCAATCCACGACTACCAGCAAGCCTGCACAGGTAGGAACTCGGCACTGACACAAACAAACATAATGTGATTATCTTCTGTATCTCTCAAAAGTTCTTCACTGAGAAATGGTCTGGCTGCTACGGCTCTAAGTGTTACACTGGTAAGGGCCAGTGTGTGTGTGGTGTGTGTGTGTGTGTGTGTGTGGTGTGTGTGTGTGTGTGTGTGTATGTGTGTGTATGTGTGTGTGTGTGTGTGTGTGTGTGTGTGTGTGTGTGTGTGTGTGTGTGTGTGTGTGGATGTGATGCTCTGTCTCTCATACAGGTGAGTGGGTGGAGCTTCCTGGTGGGATACCTTTTGCAGACCCTTGTCTCCCTTGTTGGTGCCGGCAGCAAGTCACTCACACAGCCAGGTGACCAACAGCACATGACATAGCTCTAAGATGCTGGCATTATGAACTTGTTTTTGCAGGGAGGCTGAAGAAGGCTCTTCTCCGCTCCTACAATGCCAAGTTTGGTGTCTTCTTAGCTACCCTCACTGGGGGATTCAAGGTACAACTAGATCCACCCCTAGACATGTTTTTTCATCCTGTTTCACCACAGCACTGTTTTCGTCCCTCCTTCCCCCCATGCAGGTCTTGAACACACTGTTGTTTATGTTACCTATACCCAGAGATACCAGACTAGTGCTGGCAGGTAGGTGACAGGACCACAGCTGCCTGCATCAACGGCCTAAATGTCACCACCTGCTGTCTGGCTCTCTTGCTCACAGACAAGAGGGCGTCTGGCTTGTGGTCAACACGTGCACAGCTTCAATTGTTTACAAGTGCAACATTTAGTTGCTTTGTCTTCACCTCATTCCCAGCCCTTCACCTCATACTGTTTTTACTGTAAAAATTGGTGAATACAACCAAAAATAACACAGTCAATGGCAGTAGAGTTTAACATAATTATGTAGTATTGAAGTCAATGTGTTAGTGCAGGGTTGCCCCTCCCACTCAGGCATGCTGGCTGGACTGTCCATGTGTTTTGTCAAGAGTTCTGCCATCTCTCTCTATGCAGCCGGCAAGGCTCTGGAGGTGAGGAAACTGCTCCACACACACTAAAACTTCTTTGAATGCAGCATGCTCCGTCCCTGCTAGCTATTGCGAGTATGACATGTTCCATGATCTTCAGGTTCTTTATTTCAAGGCAGTGGAGCGCGGCTGGCTCAAGAAATGGTACTACGGGGACGTGCTGCTGTATGCTTTTTCCTGTGCCATCCTGTTCCATGCTGTGAGTTTTTGTAAAAGTAAGTCCCCGGTCATTTCATGTTAAATTGCTTCTCTTGTTTCTCTCCCATCTCAGGCATTCTTTGAGGCACACAATTTGCGGTTGAGCTACTGGAATTTCCTGACCCGTTCCACACTGGGGAGGTTAGAACATATAAACTACGATGCCTTGGACAACTTTGGGACTCAGGCCTCCACACGAGTCCGGCAGCTGAGGCAGCAACGAGGGAGAGAGAAGAAAGACTGACAACAATTCTATTTTCATTATGTGTATGGGCACCAATCTAATTGCTTCAGGCACAGGTCTAACCGTTACTGCCACATTGATATGTAATGTTCAGGTTGTGAAAAATTTGTGAGAATGACATTCACACAGATAGAATCAAGAGCACTAATATGACAGGAGAGTTATGGGAGGTGTCTGGCAGGTATGTACTATGCAGGTTCGGCACAAGGAGGGGTCCCCTCGTCTCCATCACAGGACTCATTCGGAGCCACACTGTCTGGCTCTCTCCTTTGAAGTACACTGTCGTCTGGAGTTTGTGTGTTGATCTCGGTCAGTGACCCATTCAACACCTCACCCTCCTGCTGGGCTTCTTTCAACTCGCTCACAATTGGTTGTGTTTCACTAACAGTTCCTTCTGGTCCCCTGTTCTCATCTCTGATGGTGTCTGCGACAGATGATTCACCAGCTGGATCTCTGTCTGACACTGCCTCTTGTGCGGGGCTCTTCTGCAGAGAAACAAACATCAGCTCGTTTGCTCACATGGTGATGGACAATAGAAGCAAACACAGCCTGTACCTTCTTTAATTCCTTGCCCAGTTGATTTCTCTCTGACTGCAGTGCACGACAGAGTTTCTCTAGCTTCTCATTCTTTGTCTTTAGTGTCTGCATGGCTTTCTCTTTAGCTATGCGCTGTCAGGGAGAAGGGAGGGTAGGGTAGGGGAGGGTAGGGTAGGGTAGGGTAGGGTAGGGTAGGAGAGGGGAGGGGAGGGGAGGGGAGGGGAGGGGAGGGGAGGGGAGGGGGGAGGGGAGGGGAGGGAGGGGAGGGGAGGGGAGGGGAGGGGAGGGGAGGGGATAAGAACTGTCATGTAGTCACTAATGCCAGATGATGTGGGGCATATTATGCACTCACACCAATGTACAGCTATACTGCGTTGCTATGCACTACACCAATAAATTGTCCACAGCTACAGTAATGAACAAACCTCTTCTGCCATTTCCAGGAGTGACTTGTTGCACTTTTCGTAACGACTCTTCCACATCAGCATCTCCTTCTCCAGTTTGCCTATGGTCTTTGACATCTGTGTGTGTTTACCATGTGTCCAATCACAACCATCACTTTCACTGCATCTCATTTATATACATGATACATCTCGGACAATAAATCAAGCCTCACACACACACAGCTGCAGAGCTGATTGCTCCTCATAGACGCTATGGGTGTACGCAGACTGACCTTGTCCATCTCTTTCTTGAAGGTGGAGAACACCTCATTGCTCTTAGTGAGCGTCTGCTGAAACTCCTCAAACTTCTCCGAGTACAGCGAAAGCTGCCCGCGGAGGTCTGCCTCATGCATCGTCAGTTGCTCACAGCGCTTCTGCTGCTCCAGGGTCTCGGCCAGTAGGTACTGCCGCTCTGCCAAGCTGTTCTCCTTGTCTTCTGCTGCTGCTACCTCCTGTTGGGCCAGTTTTGCCTCACTCAGCTGCAGCTCAAGATGTTTGTGCTTCATGATCTTCTCAAATTGCTGAGGAGGAGGAGGAGGAGGAGGAGGAGGAGGAGGAGACATCGTACATCAACTAACAGACACATCCTCTACTGTCCTACTCACATCTTCTCTTGCGTCATACTGTTCAGCCAGTTGCTTCAGCTTGGTGGCCAGCCTGAAACAAGTCAATAACACTACACTGTGACATGTAACCTTTCTCTTGAACCTTAGTCAGACCCCTCCTCCCTCCCTCCCTCCCTCCCCCTCCTCCCTCCCCTCCTCCCTCCTCCCCTCCCTCCCCTCCCCTCCTCCCTCATCCCTCCCTCCCTCCCCTCCCTCCCCCCCCCTCCCTCCCTCCCTCCCTCCCTCCCTCCCTCCCTCCCTTCCTTCCTTCCTTCCTTCCTTCCTTCCTTCCTTCCTTCCTTCCTTCCTTCCCTCCCTCCCTCCCTCCCTCCCTCCCTCCCTCCCTCCCTCCCTCCCTCCCTCCCTCCCTCCCTCCCTCCCTCCCTCCCTCCCTCCCCTCCTCCCTCCCTCCCTTCCTCCCCTCCTCCCTCCCCTCCTCCCTCCTCTCCTCCCTTGCTCCCATCCTCCCTCCCCTCACTCTAGGTTCTCCTGGCGCAGGGCCTGGTTACGCTGGTGATGTTCTTGCATCTTGACTGTAATCTCATTGATGGTGGACTGAAATTTGGAGGAGACCTCCCTCCTCCGCTCCTCCTCCTCTTGCTGACGAAGTTTGCTTTCCTCCTGAACAAAATAGACAGCAGACAGAAAAAGCAATGAAGCATTGAGCTCACAGTAACACTTGAACTACTAAAACACCAGCATAGGCATTGACCCCGCCCACACACCCAACCCACGTCTTGCTGGCACTGATAATTAGGAGGGGAACATGCATGTGGACACTAGCTCACAGCAACAGCCTTGCTGTGTCTCTGTAGTTCTCGACAGAGGTTCTCAAGCTTTGACTTGGCAAGGTTCACCCGGGCATACTCATTCTGGATAATGTCTCTGTGCTGTGCAACCTGGGGGAGGGAAGGAGGAGAGAGGAAGGGAGGGAGGGAGGGAGGGAGGGAGGGAGGGAGGGAGGGAGGGAGGGAGGGAGGGAGGGAGGGAGGGAGGGAGGGAGGGAGGGAGGGAGGGAGGGAGGGAGGGAGGGAGGGAGGGAGGGGAGGGAGGGAGGGAAGGAGGAGAGAGGGAAGGAGGGAGGGAGAGAGGTGGTCAGCTACGTCATCAGAAGAACAGCTTATACACTGTGATGTAGGCCAGTTACCTAAACCTCCCAGGGGGAATGGGTAACCTTGGGAGGCCTCAAACTCAGGCCACTTTGCTCTAGCAAGGCTACAAGAAGAGCCACCAGAATGTAAGAGCTGGTGCCCGCTGGACGCTTGCACTCGAGTCCTCACACACACGGTCTCACACACCACATGCTGCACACCTCAAGTCCTCATACACACGGTCTCACACACCACATGCTGCACACCTCAAGTCCTCACACACACGGTCTCACACACCACATGCTACACACCTCAAGTCCTCACACACACGGTCTCACACACCACATGCTGCACACCTCAAGTCCTCACGCACACGGTCTCACACACCACATGATGCACACCTCAAGTCCTCACACACACGGTCTCACACACCACATGCTGCACACCTCTAGTTGTTTCTTCTGGCACTCGACGAGCCTTCGCTCAAGTTTCTTGTATTCTCTTGCCACGTGTTGGTAGTGTTTGTGGAGGCTAGCACACTGCTCCTCTGCTCCGCCCCCTCCATCCATCAGTGACCTCACTTCCGCCAGCTCGTCCCTGAGACAGAAGCCTGGAGGAGTAAGAGGAGGAGGAGCAGAGAAGGGCAGGTGTGGGGGAGGGAGTGGGAGGAGGGTGAGAAGGAGCAGGAAGAGGGAGGAGTAGTTATCCACTGGGACAGCTACTCCAATATACACCTTACTGTACACAGTGGTTCATACTCCATCTCACATACACACATACGTACGCTTCTTTGTGGTTTCGGAGCCTCCTCCGCTACTCCCTCCTCTCTGCTGCTCATCCTCCACAAGGTCAGGAGGCGGCTGCATAGAGTGAGGAAGAAAACGACCCTAAATAAAGCACAGTACCTCAAAGCAATGATACCAGAACACAGACTTTACTGCTTGTATTAAGAGATATTTGGTGAGCCTACCTGGCCATGGTTTAATACCTCAGCCTTCTGAGCCATGCTGAGTTGCTTCTGCCGTTTGTGTAGTGTCCACTGGAGCTTGTCTAGCCCAAGGCGGTTAGCAAACCCGTAATAACCAACCGTTAATTAACGCGTGCATCTCCGTATAATCTCCGTAAATTACATTTTCGTGTCCTGGTTCCGAAATGAAAGAGCGTGTCTGCATATCTCCGGATACTCTTTGTCTATGTCAGATCTCTCGTATACCTTAATGGCAGCCTTGCTGAGCTCTTGGTGGTCTGGGAAGGGTTCTGAGCGGGACAAGGAGGAGGGGGAGAAGGAGGAGGGAGAGAGCAAAACCGAAAGCTGGAGTGCTGGAATTGGAAGTAAAAAGCTACTAGGTAGGCTGTGAACACACCACATGATTTGGTTGTCGAAGGGCATGCAAAATTTGTTCCTCAGCTTGTGGCTGGCTACGTCCATAAGCCCCTGTTCTTGTGCTCTGGTGCAGGTGTTGTCCGCAGTGTGGGGGACTACGCCTCTTCGTTAGGAGAAACTGTCAAATCTACAGTTCAGGAAAATGTAAGCCCCCCCCCCCACCACCCACACTCATCAAGTCCTCAGTAGCACTAGTGGTGTCTTTAGTCCGACCTCAGTGTTGTATAGTCAGACCCTCCTCTGAAGGATTAGGCTAAAAGTAGTACTCAACTATGTCCGTGCTACGGCAGTAGTTATTTCATCTTCTCACTCCTCCACCTCCTCTTCCTCCTCGTTTTGCTCCAAAGACATTCATTGGTGAATTTCAGAAGGAGCAGAAGAAATTTGAGAGAGAACAGAGAAGACAGAAAGGTAAGAACAAACTTGGTACATCCTCAATCATGAAGCAGAGGTCTAGTAGTGAGTGGGCTAACTCTGAGCATGTCTTCATCTGGTGGGTGTTGTCCTCTCTCAGATGCAGCCGTGCCTCCCTGGGTGGGTTATAACGAGGAAGAGCAGATGAAAGCTCAGATACTGGAACTCTCTGCAGTAAGAAAACTCATTTGCAGCATTATGCCTTAGATCTAACTGCTCCCCTCCCTCCCCATCAGGACAGTCGCAATGTGTTGCGCAATCCTCCTCCAGGGGTCCAGTTTCATTTTGACTTTGCTATGTCCCATCCTGTTGCCATGGCAACACTGCGGGAAGACTCCCGGCTACAGAAACTAAGATTTGAGCTTGTGCCTAAGAAGTAAGTTGTGTCATGAGGAGCTGAAGTTCCTCTTAGTAAACTGTCTCCCCATCGAGGTTTGAAGCATGTACAATCATGATGGTCATTGCAGGATCACTGAGGAACGATTTTGGCATAACTACTTCTACCGCGTGTTTCTCATCAAACAATCCTCCCAGCTGTCAACACTAGCCTCAGGTACGGAAGCGCTTGATACAACCCTCTCTTCTGCAACACTGCGCTTTTATCTGTTATATCTATCTTAGCAGCAGAGCAGAAGGAGGTGCTACCGGAGCATAAGGTGGAGGAGGAGAAGGCCAGCAGTGGTGAGGGCAGCGAGCAACAGAAACAAACAGAGTCAATCTCAGAAACCTTCCATGCAGAGTCCGACCTCCAGGTGAGATCTTGCTGGTGCAAGCTTAGTGACTGTTCACTACCAACAATATTTTATGATACCTGTGTGCTATTGTGAGGAGTGAACTGCCATATTTGGTGGCAGAAACATTCTTCTTTCTCTTGGGAGTCAGTGATGGTTTGTTTCCTTTCACCAGAGTCCGCAGGAGGCGGAGTTTGCGAGCGATGCTCTGGATGCTGGTGGTGAGGTTAGTCGAGAGAGTGTGAGGGCAGAGCTAGGACAGCTGGGTGTACCTGCCTCACCAGAGAAAAGGGATGGCGAGGAGGCAGCGTGGGAGGCGGAGCTACAACAAGAACTGAGAGACCTTGACATTGATCTGGAGGGGGGAGAGGGGGAGGGAGGTGGAGAGGTGATCCCTGGGGGGAGTGAGGAAGCCTGGGAGGCTGAGCTACAGGAGATGCTTGACATGCACTCAGAAACAGCCAAGGACTGACGCCTTAGACCACCAGACAGGGACAGTCTTTTCAGCACATCAGTGACACTGTGTATTATATGTTTCCGTGCCATTTTGCAGCAGTGAGATGGTGTATTCATTGATGAATTTAATGATTGCAATGCTACTGGTGAGCAGGTTTGGTCATGAGGAGTGTCATGGTGGGGAACAGTCCACAGTCCTGGAGGGTGGCGGTGGGGTCACTGAACGTTTGCGTTGGAAACGTACTCTTGAGTTGGTAGTCTGTCGGGGCTCCCACTGGCCTGTGGGGCATGTGAAGGAGTATGGTACAAGTTTCTCTGGTTGTTCCACAAGAAAGGTTTACCTGAGTCTGTTGATGTGCTTCCTAACATCTTCTATGGTGTCAGAATACTTCATTTTCAGCACGTAGGTCTGAGGAGCAAGACAATACAATAACGACGATTGAGTTTGTGTAATAGAGCTGTGTAAGTGGGGGGTGTAGCATACCGTATTTTTTCAAATAAAACGCATGATCCAATCTAGCGCAAGAAATTCAATTCTGCGAATTTATGGGTGGATCTAACTTAACGCATGCCCACTCAAATTATTTAATTTGTGTGCATTTTATTCGAATAAATACGGTATCCTAAATGTGCATGGCCATGCAACATTGTTATCAGTAATCGCAAGTTGAAAATGTAATGTACCTGTTCATCTTGCTCTGATTTGACTCTGAGTGTGGTGGTGTGTGAGGGGGTGGGAGGTCTGAGACCCTCGGTCACATCCAGTCGACTCCTGATCTCCTGCAGCACGGGTGTCTCCACCAGAGTCACACCTCCACCTCCACCTCCACCCTGGGAGAAGAAGCATTAGCAACAGCATTAGGATCGATCTTCTAAAAGCAATCATACGTACAGTAACCAACCTGCAGAGTATCTGCAATGCCTGAGCGGATGTCAATGACCCTACCACTGTGCACCACACAGGCCGGAAGCCGAGAGAGAAAAGTGTCCAGAGAGACCTTGGGACCTTGTCGGCAAGAAAGTAGAGCCATCAGCTAACAGGATGCAGCCTAACTGACGATCCTTCTACCTGTCTATACAAGTTTCCACCACATACAGCGACAAGACACTGGGAACAAGTGACTTGTGAGTTGTCAGAGAATAATTAACTAACCAGGTAGTTCGGATGTCTCCTTTTCGTGGTGCCGGAGTACTGCTGTTGAGGGAAGTAGCCTGGATGGGCCCTGCTGCCCTCCCAGCTGGCGGCCAGCTCCAGGAAATATGTCTGCATACTGCCTTTCCCTAAACACTACGTCACGATGGTCAGTTAGCTGAGGGGGGGGAGGGGAGTAAAGAAGGGGTGTAGGGAAGGGGGAGAGGAGAGGAAGAAAGGAGGGTAAGAGGAGAGGGAGAGCCACTGTAAACTCCGATCGATGCTGACTGGAGGCTCACCTTCAGAGGAACTCCATCTGGGAACCTCTCCTGCAGCTCAGAGGGAAAGTAGCCTTCCATCAGATCTACAGCACATCGCTGGAGGGTACAATATATAGTGTGTACCAAGGCTACAATATACCAAGGCTACAATATATAGTGTGTACCAAGGCTACAATCAATGTCACATGGACTGTACCATTGTGCTGGGGTCGGTGAAGGGTCGGAAGGGGCCCTGGAACATCACAATACCATTCTTGTACAGTGTGAGGGGGACGGGCTCCACCGGCTGCAAGGTGGGTCACACAGCTAGTCACTATAAGTGCACTCCTGTAGTCGCAGCAGTCTGACCTTTAGTTTTGCTCCAGAGACGGTCGTCTCCACACTAGCACTCCCCTCTCCCGCCAGAACGTTCAGCTCCTGCAGAGAATACCATCTCCACGTGCTGCTGTGGCCTCTCAAACATTCCTGCTCACCTTCATGTTCTTTATGATGAGATCAAAGTCCACCTGGAGGGAGGGGAGTGAGGATTGGGGGACCCACAGATTCTCCCCTCCACCAGCTCCCTCCTCTTCCTCCTGCCTGCCTCTCTCCCCTCCGCTGCCAACCCACACCATTCCATAGTCATTCAGGAACTCCTGTAGAGACAAAGTGATGTGTTAATCCACACACAAAACAAAACGCTTCCACAATGTACTCCCAGGCTTCCTCCCCTCTTACTTCCATCTCCTCCACCTGCCTCTGAAGTGTGAGACACTTGAGTTCCAGTGCCCCCTTCCCTCCTCCACCCTCCTCCCTCCCCTCCAGCACAGCAACCCTCTCCTCTAGGTGTCGTATATACTGATCCTTCTCCACCACCTCTCGTTTGGCTGCCAGTAACTCACGTTCCACTAACGCCAGCCGGGTGGCCATCGTCCCCAGCAGCTCTGAGTCAGACGGAGCTGGAGAAAGGAAACAGGCTAAATTAGCTGGCATCCAGCTTCATACCCAGTCCCCTATCTGTTGCTCAGGCGGGGGGCTTGGGAAAAGCTAAGCGTCTATCCTCATCACAGCAAACCAGCAAGGAGAAACTGCTCCACAGATGAAGCTCACCATGCCCATTATTTGCAGCACGTGACCTGCTACCCTGGTGCCTGATCTCCTGCACGATGCGTCTGTGAGTGGTCGAGACGTCTACATCTGCTGGACGAAATGGCACACTACACGTGTGTGGCGTCATAAATACAAGTGTGAAGGTTTTAGGCATAAAGAATGTTGGCGTCGTAGTATTAAATGTGTGAAGGTTTTTAGAGGGGACAGAATCCTCTGCACATACCTTCTGCTCTTTGGAAGTGGGCTCTTTTTTACTTTACGCAGACTGGACGACGGAGAACTCATCTCGATCAGTGAGTGGGCGGGGCTGGTAAGCACCCTAGCAACCAAACGTTGCTACCGTACCTGCGTGATGTAAGGGGAATCCCCAAGCATCACGCGGAGATCCTGCAGAGATTATAACAATAAACAAAAACGCTGGGAGATGAAGGCAAGAAGCAGAAGATTATAGCGATCATTAAGCTATTTATAGCAGTAAGCAAGAACGGAACATCATGGCAAGCGTAGAACACTGCAGTCCCCTGGACAACAGTTCGGAAGACTACGAAGTCATCCCAGATGACGCGCCGCATACAGTCGTTCCTTTCCCGAACCGTTCTCGCGGACGCTCACGCTCTCCGTTTTCCTACTTGAGCCAGATCTTACCTGGGGCGTTCAAACGTAAGGATGCTGAACCGCCGCCGCAGCAGCAAGCGGAGCAGCACTCCGGTGAAGAAACTGACATGGTGGAACTAGAAGCCGTTGCAGTAGCAGTGAGTTCAATGGGAGGGAGGCGTGTCGACTTATAAGCATTAGCAACACGCACACAGCAAACAAGCTAGAAGGAGGAATGTATTTTGAGAGCTTGCAGCTGATTAGCCTCCAACTTTTACAGCACAAGCAAGGTATCAAGAGATTTAATCTAAACTGAGAGCTTGTTATAAGGAGTGATGGATCAGTTGGAATATACGGCACCGGAAATCCTGTTCACTTGCCCAGCCCTAATGGTGCCATGTATTCCAAGTGATCCAGAGTGATGAAATGAATCCCATTGCCCGTTTCTCCATGCCACGAGTTCATGGCTCTTCACCCTTCATGTCCTTTGCTGCAGGTAAGGCTGGATGTGCAGGCTAAGTTGGGTGTTCCCATCACGACCTACAACGTAGTGCAGGGGACCAAGACACCGCCAGGGCCGGGAAGTGTGGCTGACTACCACATCAAGGTATTAATATTGGACAGCACTTGGCAAATTTTTGTCATCAATTTTTTGTGTGAAAAGTTTTGCATGTTTTTGTGGAAAAATTATCATGTAAAATTTATAATATCTGCTCTTCAGGTTGAGGTTGATGAACCAACGTATAAGTATGTGCACATAGATGTGAGAAGTACTGCCGGCGCGGTGGAATTAACAAAAGCAACTCCTTCACAGTCTTAATCTTGGTGTACAACTTTTAATTCATTTCTCTCTGTCACATGATGGGTGGAAAACTTCCCTCTCTCATCTCCCTCTTAGCTGTAAACAATCACATGACTGTACTGTACACTCTCTTTCCTTATTCATGACATAGTCAAAGATTATTGTATTTATAATGCATTAAGTGTCATGCAATATCTTACATGAATATAGCTTGAGTTCTCACACTTTTGACCTGACATAATATTATTATGCTCACTGCCTCATAAATCACAGTAACAACCTTCCTTAGTGAGTAGTAGGAACATTCTTATTGTTCAATGGAGTCAGACAACATGGTGCTCAAAATGGTATCAGTATATTCATAGCAACCAAGCCTGCTGAGAATCAACACATCTATGGGTTACAGCCTAGCTCCAGCCACTCAATGGTAAGGCTTAACATCTATCATTTAGATGACCTTTCCTTCAACAACCAACATAGTCTTGGAACCAGACCCTCGCACGCTGAGGAGGAGGAGGGTTAGGGTTCTCCACATGCGAGGGTCTAGCTCTGAGACTACAACCAACACTGCTCATGCTGTGTTGGTTATTGTGGTGTACTGTTGTACTTCTGAACATCTGGGTGGCACAATGACTATCATCATCACACCCACGGAGCCTCTTCCATGTGGGTTTGTTCATAGTGTGCTAGTAACAGGGAGTCACCCTGATGAGTACAAGTACAGGTAATGACGTCATGACATCCTTATGCTCAGTGCCTCATAAATAGAGCAATATAAAGTTATAATTCCCTAACAACCATCAGGCTACAAATCTGGAGGTTTGTAGGCCTTCCAACATCGTTCTCTTAACACCTGCAGAGGAGAGAGATTGGGTGAACAGTAGTTTAGCAACAAAACATGCTCTGACTGTATGAGTCCCACCTTCATACTCCTGTCTTTGACCACATCTTCTACTACCAGCTCACTGTTCATCAACCTCAGCTGCACAAGAGGAAACAGATTCATTCCTGAATCATCTGTAGCCACAATACACTCGCTGTGGTACAAGTGATTAGCCTTATTCCCAAGGTTCCCCACCACACTGGGCAGCTAGTTGGCTGCAGTCACTACCTCAGACCTTGGTCCACCACACTGGGCAGCTAGTGGGCTGCAGTCACTACCTCAGACCTTGGTCTGCTCTTTCCGGAGCTCCTTGATGACGGCTGGGTCCTCCCCTCCACTGTCTCTCCTCTCCTTCAGCTCCCTCACCCGATCTGTTGTCTCTGAAACACACTGCTGGATTGCACTGGAGCGCATACTGTATGCGGCCTGCAACTGTAAGCACAAGACACACTCTTAGATCACTGCACAATACTTTAGGTTTAGAACATACTTGATAAAATTATGTATTGATCATGTGTATCTCATGTTACTATGCACGACGTAGCAAACTTAACTGCCAAAGAGCAGCAGTGATTATCTCTGAAATGAGGTGGCAGCAAACCTGTTCATAAAGGTCTTTGCACTGATCTCTGGCACTGATTTCATCAGCAAATGAGACAGTTGGCACCGACGTATTTAGCTTGTAAATGATCCGATCGTCAATGGTCCTCATCTGTTGAAGTGCCTCCTGGTGAAGACATCAATGTGGCAACAAATTTTATTGGTCATTTTTACAAGTATTATTCATCTGTATACCCCAGGAGGGTGTGGACAAGTGGGCATGAAATTGAGGACAGTATGTGTACATACTGCAGTTGCTATTTGGTCACGTGACTGGCAATGCTGTCACGTGATCCTGTAGCTCCACTGTTGCGCTGCACTGCAGCCATGAGCTTGCGTATGGCACTCCGGTAGTGGGTTACCTTGAACTCTGAAAATTCTTTGCATGGCAAGCTGGTTTGCATTCCCTCCGGTCCTGTTCCACCAGAAGCCATCTTCAATGTGTCCACCACGTGGCTCATTTGACCTTTAACCCCTCGCTCATGTATATTTCCAAACAACGCGCATCTAAATTTGATTCGTTTTTTTTTTCGAGCTTTGGATCTGCCAAGTTCTCGTTGAAAGTGTGAACCATGGCGCACCGGGGAGGATTCAGAGGGGGGTATCGGGGGAGAGGGAGACAGGGCCCCCACACGTGGAAGGACCGCCCCAGACCTTGGCAAAGGGAGCAGGGTCAAGCACAGATACAGGTGAGCGACAAAGATGTGAAAATTGAAAATGTAGCAAATCAAAATGTTTTCTGTCTGTTGTTTGTGTTTAAATGGGAGGAGGGGTAAAAGATTATGTGGTGTGAGCTAGTATCAACAGGTGTGAAATTCAACCCCCCCCCCCCTGGTGTGTACCCTCTTAGCTGTTGGAGGAGAGTGAGGAGAACCGTGGTGCTATGCCCACCCTTGCTGATGATTCTATGGGTGGAGAGGGGCGTGTGCCAGGGGCAACCCCAGAGGGGAGGAAGGAAAAGAAGTTTTCAAACAAGTCGCGTTTGTTTGTTGGCAATCTTCCCCGAGACTTCTCAGGCGAGGAGCTGAAAAAACTCTTTGAAGAGTTTGGGGAAGTGCAGGAGGTGTACTTGCAGAAAGAGAAGAACTACGGCTTTGTGCGCTTGGTGAGGAAGTGTTACGATGCATGTGGACAATAGTGCATGAGCATGAGAGAGCTTGATTGCAGCCCACTGAACATGATCGAGCTCTAGTTTTGCTTCCTTCTCACATAATATTGCTAGAGCTTTTATTCACCTACCTCCTGTACCTTCCCCTCTCCCCCCCCTCCACACCCCCACCCTTCCCACTGCACACGCACACACACCTAGGCTTATCGTAGTGAAGCAGAAAAGGCCATAGCGTCCCTGCATGGTAAGGATATCAACGGCCGAGATATCAAAGTGCGGTTTGCTGCTAGCAGCTGCTCTGTGAAGGTCAGTAACCTGCATCCTCTCGTCTCCAACGAGCTGCTGGAGGAAGCATTCTCTGTTTTTGGGGAAGTGGAGTCTGCTGTCGTGGTAACAGATGAGAGGGGGAAGTCCCTTGGCTATGGTATTGTGGACTTTGCTAGGAAGGGGCAGGCGCAGACAGCTATCCAGCGCTGCAAGAATGAGAACTTTCTGCTCACAAAGTGAGATATGCCATGAATGAAACACCTCCGAATGTTTGGTGTG
This sequence comes from Agelas oroides, assembly GCA_949130485.1. Lineage (NCBI taxonomy): Eukaryota > Metazoa > Porifera > Demospongiae > Agelasida > Agelasidae > Agelas > Agelas oroides. Next base: position 180,020 of record OX422202.1, on the reverse strand, counting down.
TTTGCATGACAGAATTTTCTCTGCTGTTCCATTCCAGGACGCCCGTCCCTGTTATGGTGAAAGAACTGATTCGGGACAATGACGAAGAGGGACAACCTGAGAAAACCATTCCCAAGAATGCGACCTATCACTTGTAAGTAGTTTGATTCTTCACTGATGCTTCACCCTAGCCTCGTTTCCAGCCTCTTACACACCCAGCCTCGTTTCCAGCCTCTCACACACCCAGCTTGTCATACTGCAAGCGATGAGACTAAATTCTTCACTGATGCTTCACCCTAGCCTCGTTTCCAGCTTGTCATACTGCAAGCGATGAGACTAAATTCACTCAGTGTTAGTGTATTTGCAAGCATGGCCTCATTTCTCCCCCCTCCATTTTTACTAAGCAATCTAAAGTTGGAGGCAGGAATATTAGGCCTTTATTGGATGTGTACCTTTGCTCCTAGTGAGCGTGAGGCACCCCCGCGCTTTGCACACCCTGGAACCCTGGAGTTTGAGGTAGCGTCGAGATGGAAGGCCCACTATGAGAGTGAGCGAGTGCAGAGAGAAGAACTGGAGCAGAATCTGAAGCAGACACGTAACGCCCTTCAGAGCGACATGCAGAACATGAAGGAGCAACACCAGACCATGCTGCTCAGACAGGGTGAGGGAGGGGGCGTTCAGCTCGGGCTGGGTGAGGGAGGGGGCATTCAGCTCAGGCTGGGTGAGGGAGGGGGCGTTCAGCTCAGGCTGGGTGAGGGAGGGGGCGTTCAGCTCAAGCTGGGTGAGGGAGGGGGCGTTCAGCTCAGGCTAGGTGAGGGAGGGGGCGTTCAGCTCAAGCTGGGTGAGGGAGGGGGCGTTCAGCTCGGGCTGGGTGAGGGAGGGGGCGTTCAGCTCAGGCTGGGTGAGGGAGGGGGCGTTCAGCTCAAGCTGGGTGAGGGAGGGGGCGTTCAGCTCGGGCTGGGTGAGGGAGGGGGCGTTCAGCTCAGGCTGGGTGAGGGAGGGGGCGTTCAGCTCAAGCTGGGTGAGGGAGGGGGCGTTCAGCTCGGGCTGGGTGAGGGAGGGGGCGTTCAGCTCGGGCTGGGTGAGGGAGGGGGCGTTCAGCTCGGGCTGGGTGAGGGAGGGGGCGTTCAGCTCGGGCTGGGTGAGGGAGGGGGCGTTCAGCTCAGGCTGGGTGAGGGAGGGGGCGTTCAGCTCGGGCTGGGTGAGGGAGGGGGCGTTCAGCTCAGGCTGGGTGAGGGAGGGGGCGTTCAGCTCAGGCTGGGTGAGGGAGGGGGCGTTCAGCTCAAGCTGGGTGAGGGAGGGGGCGTTCAGCTCGGGCTGGGTGAGGGAGGGGGCGTTCAGCTCAAGCTGGGTGAGGGAGGGGGCGTTCAGCTCGGGCTGGGTGAGGGAGGGGGCGTTCAGCTCAGGCTGGGTGAGGGAGGGGGCGTTCAGCTCAAGCTGGGTGAGGGAGGGGGCGTTCAGCTCGGGCTGGGTGAGGGAGGGGGCGTTCAGCTCAGGCTGGGTGAGGGAGGGGGCGTTCAGCTCAAGCTGGGTGAGGGAGGGGGCGTTCAGCTCGGGCTGGGTGAGGGAGGGGGCGTTCAGCTCGGGCTGGGTGAGGGAGGGGGCGTTCAGCTCGGGCTGGGTGAGGGAGGGGGCGTTCAGCTCGGGCTGGGTGAGGGAGGGGGCGTTCAGCTCAGGCTGGGTGCATTATGTTTTGACCTTGGCCAAAAGTTATTATGGTGATGTTGGTACATCCTCTACTGGCGACTGTCCTGCAGAGATTGTGCGTCATCAGCAGGAGCAGATGAGGCTGGTGGAGCAGCTGAGGAAGCAGGAAGAGCGACTGCATACAGTCTACGGTGCACCCCCATCTGGTGCTGGCGCTGCTCTCGCCAACCCCATGGTCCACCTCCAGGGCCAACTGCCGTCCTTGTTCGGAGAGATGAAACAAGAGGTGAGAGGGTACTAGTCTCACAGCCAAGCTCCTGAGGAGTGGCAGACTAAGGAGTACCACAGGGAATGGTTGACGTGTGGCTGCTGGGAAATGCATCAACTTGTGAAGATGTCTTTTTCCTCTCTTGTAGCCTGGTGGCGGGGTCCAGCAACCAAACCCAGAGGCCCCCACCACTGCCCCGGGGAATCAGGACCCTAATGCATTTGGAGTCGCACCGTCTGTGCCTGGCAATATGGGGATTCGTCCCCCCTCCAGTCTGGCAGGCAACCTTCCTCCCTTCATCCCCCCTCCTCTCATGGGACAGGTATGTATGTAGCCATAAGAACTGACTGGTGGGTGTGGTCATTTTGGGGGTGGAGCCTGTCGGCTGAGTTGGCAGCAATGTGTCCATTAGCTGTCTCTTTGCTGTGCCCTCCCTTGAGACCTACTGGAGAGGTACGCTGATTGGCTAGACTGCCTCGCTGCCAACTCATCCATTGTGAAGTCAGTGAAGCCTAAGGTATAGGATAGCTGTAGGGAGCTTGGTTCGTTGCCAGGCCACTCCCAAGTTGTATCTTGCAGTCGTGGAGAAAATTCCAGGGTTGTTAATTTACAAATCTGAGATAGGGACAAAGCTAACAGGTAGCTAATAGGGTATATAGAACACTTTATGCACAGTGAACTTACACTCATGAACTTACTTGCAGCAGCACAGTGTGGATGTGACAGGAGGGGCCAAATGTGGGAGGTGTAAAGTGACTGTTCAGTGCCTGTAGCTAATGACTCTAAATAATGCCCACCATTTCAACCATGACCGGTCGTCTGCTGTTGGATGAGTAGCCAGCATGCAATACATGTCTGTACTAACTAGGGAGAGCCAGGAGGGAGGCTGAGAGCTTGAGTAGTCTAGGAGATGGGGGGTGAAACCTTCCCAGCCTGAGAGCAAGGTTTTAAGGAAATGTTGTGTAAGTGGTAGCCCTGGTATGCACGGAATGATGTACAGTTAGTAAGACAATCAGCTTGGCAAAGAGAAAAACCAGTGAAGAGAGCTTGCTGATTTATTGACAGGTTACATGATGCTCTTAGTCTATGTAGAGAGAAAGCAGTAGAGGCTAGTGTAAAACAGTGCTTTATGCGTGCCCAGGCCGCTCATTTTTTGACGAGCATCCTGGGTATGAGGCTAGTGTAAAATAGTGCTTTATGCATGGCACCCTTTGAACTGTGTCTGCCTACCTTGAGATTTCTGTCTGCCCATTTCCTTATATGGTGTTGGCCCACTGGTCTGTGAAGCATATGTGTGTGTGTTACCTTAAAGCCTTCTTCTCCCTAAGTCCCCTCCTGGGCCAGGCTGCAGCGGCCGTGTATTATGAGCTCTTTCTGTCTCTTGAACAGACCTTCCGTTCCTGAAGACATTTTGTGATCCCCGACTGATCCTGAACTTACTAGCTATTGTAACTGCCAATCATGTCAACCTGATTTGTTACTGCTGCTAATGATTTGGAGGGTTAACTTCACTAGGCTATTTACTGTGTTCTATACAGCTCACTTATTGTGATCCAATTGTTCATTGGGTACCGTTCATCATGATTTTGTGAAACTGTATCCCATCCACATGTTAGTGCCTGTGGGTCGTGTGTAGTGACTTGCATGGCTAGAGCCCCTGCCAGGGTGTACAGCTCGTGTTTGTGTGTAGAAATAGTGAGCTACAGAGAGTCAGAAAGTGGGGCATGTGCACTTCTAGCCACCCACAGAGCATGGTTTCTGGTTTGGCCCCCATATACAGTAACATCAGTACAGTTGGTTTGGACGCACTTAGCCTTCAGCCTCATGTTGGCTTTCCAGTGCGCACACACCTCAAACCCTGCACTATGACAGCCCCCCCTCTTAAGTGGCATGGCATGTACACACTATATACCTAATGCCTGAGACTGGCAAGTGGTCATTATTATTATAGTTGGCCAGTGTTGACCATCTGCTGTTACTGATTGCTGTGCATGTGATATGATTGATCTCTTGTATTCAATGCACTGTACAATGGGATAGGCAGAGAGAGGAGGGGGAGGAGGAGGGGTGAACAGTGTGAGAAATGTGTGATGAGAGACGGCTGGGGGGGGGGGGGAGACTGTATAAGGAAATGGTTTGATCATAGACAGATGGTTGTAACAGTTGGTGTTCTTGCAAGCTTGGGAAGCCTCCGATTGCCTGGGGTATCACACGAGGAGGTTCTAGTCATTTGGCAGTTTGACACTGTGCTCAGTTTTGGCAGCTTGACAAGACTGTCGGTGGAGTGGCAGGGGGCCAGTGGGGACACCTTGTGGGGAGAGAGTGTCTTCTTTGACTTTCGTCTGCCGGCATTGATCAGAGATGGAAGGGAGTTAGAGAGAGGGTGGACGCATTTCATGTTGTTCAACAGTGGGTTGGGGGTGGGGATGGGGGTGAGGGGAGGGGTGGGAGTAGGGGACATAGGGGGTAGTTCAGTGTCTGTCACCACAATCTTAGGAATGTGTCCGTGCTGGGGTACGGGGGTGGTCTGGCAGGGACTGCCCAAGGGGGAGGGCTGGTCAGGAGAGCCGTTTCTGCTGGAGGTAACACTGCTGTCTGAAAATACACTTGCACTTCGCAGGTCCGGGGAGGGTGTGTGTTGGGGTGAGAGGCCCAGTTCCCTCCGCCACTTATTCTCCCCGTGTTTAGGCCTGCGTCTTGGCTGCCTAGCCTGGTCAGTTTGTGTGTGTGGTAAGCGGGTCTCTCTCTCCCTCTTGCACCTGAGAGCCTCAAGTCTGTACGGTGTGACAGTGAGTGTCTTATCCAACTCCTTCTCCTCCTCCTGTACATTAGGCACTAGGACTGGGAGGTATGTGTGCCTCCGTTTACCGATACCACTAGGGTTTCTGGGAGGGAGGGTGAAGAGAAGGGAGATTGGGCAAGGATGAATACATGTAATTGCTACTTGTCGATCCTATTCTACACATCATGCAAGATCCTAATGTTAGTGGACAGTGCCACGAACCTATACTGTCAGAACCTTACCTAGTTGCCATCCGTTCTCTGCACATTTCTCAGTGAAGTATCTCAACAGTGAGCTGATCAGCTGTGACCCCAGTAGCAGCCTTAGTCGTGACAACACTTGCTATCAGCTTGAACTGAATAGCCTTGCACAAACCTTCCTTTTATATCCCTCTGAGCTGTTTATTGTATTTTACCATGGCGATGAACCCGCCCATTGTCCCCGACAGACATGTATAAACTGTTCTGTTACGCAGACGATTGTGCAACCACAGTTGACAAACGATGGTGGTGCCACCTCAATTGACAAACCATGCATTCTCTGAACTGTAAGCTTATGTCACCAGCTGTGGTCTGTGGCTGGTTCAGACCGGAGCCAGCCAGCTGTCTGTTGAGTCTTGCAGCTGCCATAGTGACAAACATCATACTGGTGTTGGTACACAGTGTACTGGGGGGTTGCATAACCTGTGTCGTAGCCATCAGTAGCAGGGTTCTTGGTAGAAATCTACTTCTAAGTGGTGCATAGTACAATAGGCAGGTCCAAATGTTAAGTGGGAAGCCAGGATAGTAACTGCTATGGGCAGGGTTTAGGAAGTGATCCAAATGCGCTCTTACCAAAATGGTGCTGCAATTAACCAAGTGATGTAAAATCATCCACTAAAGGGCTAGCGAGAACCCTGAGAGATTCAGCAGTCAGCTTCTAGTTAGGTAGTAGTTGGGGGTTGTGAGGTGACTCTCTGAGACCTTCTGTAAACTTTGCAAGAGCCATGACAATAAACTGTTATTATGGGCAAGAAAACCAAGTTGGAAATTTATGGGGAAATGCTCTGAAAAGGATAGTAACTGCTATGGAAGGGGAAATGCTCTGAGAAGGAGGCAACCCGTGGTTGTGGGTGGCAGTGATTTGAGGTTGTATTTGGTGGTTTCTATGACCCAATGTATGCAAGAGCCAACTGTATGATATATACATGGAGAAGAAACTAGCGATCACATGAAATTGTGAAATTTGAGAGGGTTATCTTGAGTTGTTAGCTCCGCACTCTGGACCTCTGTTTGCCTCAACACTGAGGGCATCCAGTGATTGTGCCCCCCTTCTGTGAGAGTATGGTGCAAACGTGCGCACCTTCCGTGCTAAGGTAAGCGTATCCGCAACTGTTTATTATGCTCTGGGTACAGTTTTGCAAAACAGCCTTGGGCTAAACAAACCATTCAGAGGTCACTAATTGTTCCCTGATTGTCAGCAATAGTGTCAGTTACCAAACACTGGTTGACCCCTAGTGGGGATGTCCCTGGCAATCACTGCCACTGCAGTAGTGGGGATGCCCCTAGTAATTATGATGAGCCTATAGCCACATTTGTCAGCACAGAGGAAGTAGCATTATTGAGGATGTCCCTGCCAATTATGAGCTGTATTTGTCAGCACAGAGCAAGTATATAGCTGTAGCTATTATTTATTAGGGCTGCCTCTTAGAGAAGGAAATTTCTTGAGGGGGTTCAAAGTTCGTAACCATGACTCCCAGAGATTAAGATTTTGCTGCCAGTTATTAGTCTTGTGCCTCGGCCATGCAGAGGAGGAAACATGGCCTGGGTACAAGGGCTGTGTAGCCATCAGACCATTGTGGTAGCTTTGCAACTCACCTGTACATCAGCAACTTGAATTGTGTGTGGTAAGTTAAGGTAAGCAAGATGTCATGGCCAGGCTTCTGCCGTTTGTGAGCCTGCCACTGTAGATAGTATATTACTCTAGTGCATGCTTATGGCAAGGAGTCTGTATACCATCACTATAGCTATACATAGAGAATGGGTCGTGAGCGGACTCGTTCCTCGGCTCCTCCTGGAATGAGGCCCTCTGTAGCACAGCATGAGTGTCAACATTCTGTGCAATGTTGTTATCAGAATTGTTGCCTGTACAGCCCAGATGAAGAGGAGTCACTAGGCAACTCCAAAGGAAGTGGGCGGAGTCACAGAGGACAGTGGGTGTGGTCACAACCATCATGATGCTTTCAGGTAAAAGGTGTATATGTCTCACATGTAGGATGGAGGATCTTGTTTACAAAAACCCTCTCCAATATCAAGTTTGTAACTTTCCATTTATGCAGAGGCCAGGAGCCAACTGAGAGGCCTTTGAGATCTTCTCTATTGGAATGGAGTACATGACATTGAGGAATGTTGAAGTTTTGAGAGACTTGAGAAACTGTGCACAACATGCACTAGGAACTATGCCACATGATGCGTGTATATACAGTAACTGTGCACTGATGTGATGTTTTCAATGTCATGATCAACAATCAGAGTACAGAGAGGAGATATGATAAAGGGGGACTAGCTGAGTGTCACTTTGCAGTTCCTTCTCCACCCTCGAGAGTCTTGAGCAGTCGGTAGAGTGCAGTAGCCTCTCTGATTTTGTTATACTCCAAACAGAATGACTGGATTTCAACAAACTCGTCCTACACACAGAGACACAAGTTGAGACCATGCATGGAGACCGAGTTGCTGGTCACACTCACCTGAACATTAATGATCTTGTTTCTGATCAGAGACTGCAGAAACACACATACCTATACAATACAGGTACAAGATAAGAATGTCCTCCTCATCTGTAACATAACATGTATGTGTCTTACCAGCCTGACCAGCCTGCTTTGTAGTGACTTGTCCACTATGTCCCTACAACGCTGGATACAGTTACTGATGTACAGATGTAGGAATTCTGTGGGCAGTTCCACAGCCTATGTGCAGGGCAAGGGGGGAGGCAATACAATCACCCCATGGTCATAATTTCTCTCGAGTAAAGCGCCATTGCCCTATAGGGGGTGTGGCAACAACTTACTGTGGTCAATCTGTTGACCACTTCCATTGAGTGCAGAGACATCTCCATGTTGAGTAGAGCTGCAAAATACCTGCACATCCATCCACACACACACACACACACACACATCAGTCTTGTGTTTTAGTAGCCCTGCTCCTAGACCTTTGGCTAGCTTTTGACACTCGACAAGAGCCTAGGAACAAGGGTAAAGTAGCTAGAGTAGCGTTCATACTCTGTGATCTGGCTGGAGGTGGTGAGCTTTAGTAAGGCCTCAATGGCGACACCTGGGTTCCTCTCCACCAGTTGAGGGAACTGCAAGTCGTATAGCCATCAGCCGTGGGTGACAGCTCATGTAATGGAGTGGTGCAACAGACCTTCTGAGGAGTGAGTCCCACGTGGTAGATCAGTTTTGGGTCAGCCTCAAACTGTGATGTCAGACTCTGTGTGTAAAGGAGCAATGCCAAGGATCACCTGACATCACGTGACCCTACAGTGAGGACCAGACCTGCTGTTCTGGAACTGTGAGTGTTTCCCTGCAGGCCTTGGTGAACAACTTCCTCGCCTCAGAAGACCCCATTACACACATCTGGTTGTCCCACTGAATAGAGTAGCGGCTTTCTGTTGGGTTCAGCCACATTACCTGCGTATGGCCAACACACCTCATGACTCACAATCACTGGTAAGGAATGGATGAAATACCTACCTCCTCCTCACAGGAATGGAGGGGGGGGAGGGGTCTGATAAACCCTGGTTCAAATGGTTGCTCCGTGAACTGCTCCCCACCTAACACATTACGGCAGGAAACATCAACAGGAGAAGGCACATTGACTAACTACAACTCACGACACATGAGACTTTCAGCTGCCTGTCCTGCTGCAGTCAAGTCAGGGCGGCTGGAGAAGGGGCAGTCAGAAATTGAATTTCTGCTACTTGGTCAGCAAGATTTGCCTTCCTCACCTCATGGTGGTGGGGTCGGGATCAGCAATGGCACAGGAGAGACCGATCTTGGTGTGAGGGGGAAGGTCCTCCTGAGGGTCTTGCAACACTGCCAGCAAGGTCGGCACATCCACAGGCTAGAGGGAGGGAAAGACGAGGAGGAACGTAGCATTGCAGACTAAATGAGACACCAACCTGGAGTGTAGACAGATCCATGCTGGCAATGCTGGCTGGAGTTTTCTTAAAGATCTGCAAGAGAACGCACCATCATGAGAGACTAAGCTACCTGGACGTGGAAGAGTCAAACCTCTCGTGGTAGGGAGGGTGTGAGCAGCTGGGCAAGAAACCACCGCTCCATGGAGCGTAAGGCGTAACCACAGGGAAGGCCAAGTGCAGCACGGTCGTCCTCAACAGAAGGGTGCAGCAGCTCCATGAAGAATGTAGCAAAGGGATTGGCACTGATGGCGTCAGAACGGTAGAGCTGGTAGAGAAGAAAGATGGCTGCCACTCTCTGGGAGGAGAGGGGAAGGAGGTCTCCCTCCTGGAGGAGCATCGTCTGCAGACAGATGACAATAATACTGATTGACACCCAACTGGGAAGGGTGACTTCAGCCTACGATACATACCAAAGTACAGCCGACTCTGAAATGGTCCTCTCGTGTAAAGTTTCGACTGAAAGAGGCGGACACCATCTCCAGTGTGGAGGAGGACAGATTGTCCTCAGAAAGGAGGCTGTAGATCAAGACATGATGTGTGTAACAGTGGGGGTGTGGAAGGGGGAGGGAGGGGGGGGGGAGGTATAAGCTTAGTAGGTTACTGTAATCCACTATATGCTTATCCCTTCCCTCCTCTCCTACAAACATTCTATGCATTCTCTCTCACTTGAGCAACGTTGTGAGCTCTTTGGCTGAGATGGCCATCACACGCCTCTGATCCTATTTAGAGCACACCAGGACAATAATTAACACCCGCACACATCCGGTGTTGCAGAGCGAGAAGAGGGAGGAGCTGGTGATGGAGCCTCGAAGTGCCCCGCTGCAGATGAGAAGGTACAGCGCATGAGCGTCTTGTGTCTGTCTGTGCAGAGATGGTGCAAGTGATGGTCACTTTCGTAAACAGTTGCGCATTCGGTTCTGTTGTTTGTTTGCCGCAGGGGTGAGAGGGTGAGAAGACCTTCAGATCGTGTTCCTGCACTCCCGTCTGCACGAGAATCCTGGGGCTCTGGTCAGCTAGGACGGTATGGTGTTATACCACCCCTGGGAGAGGAGTGGAGTAGCGGAGGAGCAAACCGGGAGAACGCAGTGCCAAGAAGATCTATTGAGCTTGAGAGACACGTTCCAGACCAACCAAACGATCCTCTCTCACATCAACACTGTCACGACTATCACTCAGTCCTCACCTACCCTCCACCCACCCTCCTCTCCAACCCTCCACCCACCCTCCTCCCCAACCCACTGGCTTTCCATGGAGGTGCCATTCTCCCTGGCTACCCACAGTCACCACTGGTGTACCCCATGATCTCCCACCCCCCCATATCCCTCGTGGCCAGCCCACTGCAGTACATGCCATCACCCCCAGTACAGTATCATGTCCCTTCACATCTCCACACACACTTCCCACCAAGCCACTTTGTACGACCACCAGAGATCACCGAGTTGCACAGGTGAGGAGGTGTGTGTGTGTGTGTGTGTGTGTGTGTGTGTGTGTGTGTGTGTGTGTGTGTGTGTGTGTGTGTGTGTGTGTGTGTGTGTGTGTGTGTGTGTGTGTGTGTGTGTGTGTGTGTGTGTGTGTGTGTGTGTGTGTGTGTGTGTATGTGTGCAACTCAAACTCAACCTCTCTATGCAGATCAGAACCCTCACCAGATAATCGACCATTGCTGAGAGATTACCAGGTACCAACTGAAACACAACATGTCTTGTGATAATGCATACTTCCCTCCCTCCTTCCTCCCTAGCTACGTGACGTGATATGTGAGGAGGTGTGCTCACAGCTTGTTGAGAGCTCCTTGCCAGAGCTTGTCAGGGAGGTTATCAACAACTGTTTTAAAGACATCGCCAGAAGGTACCAGTACTTCTCACATGCCTCACTGGGTCTCTTCTCTCCCCGCCCGAGCTGGCTCCCTTCTGTCTCTGACATGGCTCCCTTCTGTCTCTGACCTGGCTCCCTTCTCTCTCTGACCTGGCTCCCTTCTCTCTCTGACCTGGCTCCCTTCTCTCTCTAACCTGGCTCCCTTCTCTCTCTGACCTGGCTTCCTTTTCTCTCTGACCTGGCTTCCTTCTCTCTCTGACCTGGCTCCCTAATTCTCAGTTACCTGGGCAGGTCGCATTTGCTGCTGAACAAGCCACACTCTGAGAGAATGTTTAGCAAAAGCTCTGGTAGCAGCCAAGCAGAGGAAGTCACTGCTTCAGGGAGGAGAAGACATCTAGGACACACAGAAGAGAGTGGGGTCCTAGTGAAGCCTCCTCCACAGTTGCGAGTGGAATCAAACTCTGAGGTGAGAAATGTCCATATGGTGTGTGGCTACTGTAATGAAGAGATGAAGCCCTCTATTCTGAGCCATGTCATGTGGTGTATGTCGATTCCTCCATCTTCCTTATCTGAGCCATGTCATGTGGTGTATGTCGATTCCTCCATCTTCCTTATCTGAGCCATGTCATGTGGTGTATGTCGATTCCTCCATCTTCCTTATCTGAGCCATGTCATGTGGTGTATGTTGATTCCTCCATCTTCCTTATCTGAGCCATGTCATGTGGTGTATGTCGATTCCTCCATCTTCCTCAGCTGAGTCATCATGTTGCCACGATGGTGCTGGACGAGATTCTGTTCTGTCAGTTGCTGGAAGCTCTTATGGATGGAGGCAGGGAGCTGGTTGCACACAGACAGGCAGAACACATCCTCAATGGTACATTCCAGCTGCAAGCAACACCTTGTATGATACAATAGTAGCCTCGTTCCCAGGCGTTCGCGTTGACATATTTTTCTCTCATGTTAGGTTTGATGATGGAAACACTACTGCAGCAACTGTATTGACTTTGTTATTTATACACTGTAATAAAATGATGGTTATAACAATCCTCCAAATTGATCCACTGTGATGGCATTTTATTGATGATGACAGAAATCATCTTTGTACAGCTGCCACACTTGAGTCCAAAACTTGTTCAGTTGTTATCACACACTCCATACAGCATCCCACATCACCTACATCCAAGGCTATCACAGGCGTTGTGTCCAACAGGTCACAGCTTTACAGTTCTGAATTGACTCAAGTTGGCCAGTCTCTTGCACGTCTGCTCAACCTTTTGCTGGAGGTGTACAGGCAGACAGTGTGTGAGGGAGCCATAGAGGGAGGGACGGGTAGCAATGTGCTCCAGACACAGCCTAAACAGAGGGCTCACACCTGTGGTAAGAGTGAGAGATCTGCTGTCAGTTTGTGCAGTGATGTGACTGTGGCACAACAAGACCCACCAAAGTGCAGTAGGGTGGTCCCTTGCATATTAGCTGTGCATATCTCGGACTGTTTGAACAGGTTCTGTGGGCTCCCCCCAAACACAACCACCTCGGCCTCCCCCACAGACGGGTAGACAGCAGCAGCAGTAGACCATACTCGGCCCACACCACAGCACGCAGGCAGACAGACCTGCAGAGGAAACAACAGAAATGAATACACCGAGACTCCAATCACTGACACACTAGGAGTACATGTATCATGCTCCAATCATCCTTATACCTCCTTCCAAGTTAATGAGTTGATATTGAGCATCCATGCGTCAGACAAGGGGTCAGCGTCATTGTTCATCCCCCACAGTGCAAACATCCGTGGCTCTTGACAGCAATCCTCCTCAGGGGAAGGGGTGAGATCTGGAGGGACACAGGGGAGCCATTCCATATTCTCCACACCTGTGTGAGGGAAAGGAGGACGCACATTCAGCCACAAGTTAACTTCTTGATGTTTATCTTACCTGGGTGATGGATGGTAGGGCATTTGACACACGCAGGGTCTACCAGTGAGCAGGCAACGTGGAAAGAACGTGGGGAAGGCCATGGCTCGTTGGGGCTGCTTGCAATAATGGCACCACTCCAGTGCTGGGGGAGGTTAGACAGATGTGAAGGAGCCACACCAGTTAAGGAGGCTGTTACTCACCCAGTTCTCCATGTTGAGGATGTGAAGCTCGTTCACCCGACCCTCCATCTGCCGGCCTCCAAAAACCACCACACGGTAGGGATCCACCCGTGTAAAGGTGAATGCTGCACAGGGAGGGGGGCGACTCCCTGTGGTCTCTGGTGAGATCCACACACCTGTTGACGCAGGAGCAGTCACCAAGTAACATGTAAATCCATGCACACCAGTTGCCCTATGGCTTACGTTTCTTAACATGAAACAAATGGAGTTCGTTGGTCCAGCAAATTCCCTGGAAGGAGTTTGGATCCCAATTGTAGGATGCCCCCTCCTGCTCCCTGTAGCCTCCCTGGGTGATGTGGCTCTCACTTGGGTAGCCGTACCCTCCAAACACACACAGCATCTCCTCCCCGTACCCCACCATCCCGGCCTTGTCCTTCAGAAAGGGTCCCTTCCCAGGGTTACCAGGTTCAAGCTTCCTCCACGCCAGCGACTCCAGGTCCAACTCATGAACATCTGCGTTACGAAACCCAGCGATCCAGCCGCCAAACGTGTACAGACAGTCGTTCACCACCGCACAGCAGGCGCCAGAGATAGTCTTGGGGAGTACCTCTCCCAAGGTCAATACGCTCGACCATCGACCGGCTTGCGGGTCCAGAACTGGCAGGGATCCTTGCGGTCTCTGCGCGAGTGCCGCCCCTCCCTCATAGCCCTGAAACAGGTAGACGTGCTCCAAGTGTACGAATGAACATGCGCCACGCCTGCCCACAGGCTCGTGGACCGACGGCTCATTGACTTCATCAGCATCGCTTTCTTGGCTGTCACTTGCACTGCTCAACTCAGAGTCGCTGTCGCTTGCACTGCTCAACTCAGAGACAGAGTCAGAGTCGCTCATGTTGATCTTTTCGCGGAAGGGGGTGTGGCCAGCACACTAAGCCATATACGCAGAGCCATACGCACCCACGTGGCTCACAGGAGCAGGAGCATTGCGCTATGACGAACGTCATCGGCTCTTTTCTTCCCCACCGGCACTCCTCCTGTGGCGCCATCTTTCCCTGGACGTGCAGAGAGGAGTGGGAGGCCGTGTACTTATGGATGTTCAGCAAAGACCCTGCGCTGGTGCACAAAGCTATCGGCCGTGTAGCCGCATGGAAGGCGCGCGCCTCCGTGCCCATTGCAGTGGAGCTGACATCAGACCTGATGGAGTGTCATCTGTGGGAGCAGGAGCACCATGGCGCCACCGAGCAGGCCCACAGCCTTATGTGCTCCATGGCAATCACTAGGTTGGAATAGGGGAGCAGAGAGGGTGGGGCCTTCTGTAGACCCGATCAAGGGTAGTCACATATATCACCTGTTAAAGCATTTGCGATCGCGATCAAGTTTTTTGATCGGCAAAAAGTGTGCTTGATTGCTTGATCGTTCCCTTCTGAGCCTCTGATCAGTTGATTTTTAAGGGTCAAAGGTCAAATTGCAGCCATGTTGTTGATCCATTGGGCCCTTCTGTAAATTCCAATAGAGCCCGTCCTATGTTTGCACTTTACTGCAGATTTATAAATGGAATGAAAGACATTTCGTTGGTTACACACAACCTTGGATCTTGTGACATCCTCACAGCTGTTAACGAGGTGAGTCAGGACCTGCTGAACAGATCTGTTCTAGCAGTGGGCAGCCACTTGCATCCCTTTCCTTCCTCAGTACAACATTCCATTATGGGTAGTGACACTGCGGCATGAGGGCACACATCGATCCCTCCCCCCTCTCTCCCCGCTCCGAGGTGCTGTAGAATTTGCCCTTAGCTGGCTGCGAGACCACTACTGGCGTCCCCAGAGGGAGCTGATGGGAGAGAGGGAGTTCCCCGAGGGAGAAAGGGAGGAAAAGGCCCCACATTCTCTGGTTGTTCAGCCTCCTGACTCGAGGTGGAGGGTGCTGGGGAGCAAGGAGAAGCCACCTATGGTGTACAGACTGACCCACGGGCTCTTTGATAAGAAGACGCCACTCCTAGACTTGCTGGCAGAAGGAAGACCCAGGTAGACCTTCTGGCAGAATGCATTGAGTGTGCATGTGTTCAGCTTTGCCTGATCTACTTACCAGTGATCTGGCAGAATGCATTGAGTGTGCATGTGTTCAGCTTTGCCTGATCCACTTACCAGTGATCTGGTGCAGTTTCTGAAGGCGGGTCACCTCCTGCACTTCCCAATAATTGCCTCCAAGCAGGAGTATACCGTTACAGGTCAGTATTATACGTACATAATGTTGCGGTGTTTGTACATCATAACTGTGTCTGTCTCTTGCGCATAGCTCCAGCTGTGACCGATTTGGCCAGTTTTCCTACACTGGAGGCCAGCAGTGGCTGCTCAAACCTGGGAGGCTGGAGGCCACTTCTGCTAAAAGCCTCAGAGAAGAACATTCTCACTCGTCAGAACCTCCTCACAGCTCTCATCATGGCTGTGTATGACCAGGACTGTGAGTGTGCACTGCAGTGATAAAGTGCTAGTATATCTCACTCGGAGCCTCCTTCTTCCTAAGGCTCGGTGGAGACCAGAGACTACCTGGCAGCGTGGCTGGGTATCCTCCTGAAGGAGAGCTATGTTGTTAAAGTGGAAGAGACAAGAGGAGTGGAAGTTGTACAAAGTAAGCAACACGCAGCCTCGCTCCCAAGCGTCCCTGTCTAGTTGTGTGCTTGGGAGCGAGGCTCGCGTTACATCAAACTTGTGAAGTGTACTAGTTTAGAATTTCTCTGATCATACGAGGTTCATGACACAGCTGTGATGTTGTGTGGCTTCTCTCTCACCAGTTGTGGATGGCGACGAGCAGTTTATTCCAGGTGCACTGGACTGGAACCTGCTACTGAGAGTGGCCAGGACACACCCGGGCTACTACTGTTATGCCATTGTCCACATGTAAGCTCAACTGCTACAATCACCTTCATCACCTTCAGTCTTCGTAGTTGTTAGCTCAGCTGCTGCAGTGCCCTCCAGTCAGTTACTGCAGTGTCAGTGTCTCCCTCTGGACTGTCCACTTGAAACTTTCTTCTCTGCTTTCATGCAGTATCCTCCAGCACATAAAGCTTTCTAAGGCTCTCCACGAGCAGCTGCTGTACCTCACGACACTTGTGACCCTCTCCCAGAGGATTGCCAGCTCCATCCTGGTCCTGGGGGTGGAGCAAGGCAAACACACGAGAGAACTGGAGGAAATGAAGAAGATTGTACATCAGAAGCTGAAGAGAAGGAAGAAGACCAGGAGGGGCAAGAGAGGTGGGAGGCTGATTAGAGGTGGGAGGGGTGGAAGAGGATGGAGGGGGAGAGGAGAGAAGCGACAGCAGGCTGCAATTAGCCAAGCCATTGTGATCAGTTCTGATTCTGATATGGAGCCACGTTCCAAAAGAGGGAAGGTGGAGGAGGAGGGTCAACAGGAGGAGGTGGAGGAAAGCGGTCAACTGGAGGAGGAGGAGGACAGTCTCTCGTGCGTGGAGGAAAGAAGTGCTAACCCTACACTACTCAAATGGAAGCCAGTACTCCTGACTGGTTAGTTAGCACCAAGTGCCACACTGGCAGTCTTTCACAAGCTCCTCATTATGTAGCTTCTCTATATCTCTCTGTCTGCAGAGCCGTGGGCAAACTGTCCCCTGGGGTTGTGTCCTGGTCAGGAGGCTACGCCTACGTTCCTGGACCTCCCCATCAGTCACCCAGGAGGAGAAGGTGAGGAATTAGACCAGTCATCATCAGGTGCTCAGTGGTTGACTTTGATGTCCTTGTAGGACATGTGCAAACAGCAAGTGACCCACTGTCGATGGGGCAGGACCCAGGCGAGGTCCCTCAGCCCTCACAGCCTCACACCCTCACCCCAGCACAGATCAAGAACATTCAACACCAGATCACCTCCCTACTCTATCAGTGACTTGTGTTTGTGTGTGCTGTTTACAAGTGTTGTTGTTTACAAGTGTTGTTGTTTACCAGTGTTGTTATTTACAAGTGTTGTTGTTTACAAGTGTTGTTGTTTACCAGTGTTGTTATTTACAAGTGTTGTTGTTTACAAGTGTTGTTGTTTACCAATGTTGTTATTTACCAGTGTTGTTTACAAGTGTTGTTGTTTACAAGTGTTGTTATTTACCAATGTTGTTTACCAATGTTGCAGTGATCTATCATTTTACCAATGCTGTGTATGTTGTATACATATAACCCAATGCATCACTTTCTAAGTATTCATTCTATGAAGAGATGAGTGTATATAACTGATCATTTTTCATGTAAGAATTGTACAATAATAGCTTATTGTCTCAATGCGTCAAGATTACGACTATATACATGTACTTCTGCATGAAAGTTCAAAGTGTAGTTAATTAACTTTTTACGTTTCGTACTCCCACGTGAGGACATTGTTCAGTGTCGACTGTCATTGGCCAGTGGATCAACTCGCCGACACAAGACGTGGTGAACTGGACCGAGAGTATTCATAGTTCGGAGGTGAGTTGAGAAATTATGGCTGGTCATCATCTGTAGTCCTCTAGTGAAGGGATGTGTCGCGGATGGTGGGGTAGCAACCGCTGGAAGCTAAGCTTAAAGCTAAGGCACTTTGCGAGATAAACCTTATGATTACGCTATACCTGGCTACTGTAGTGCACCCTCCCCCCCCCCCCCAACACACGCACACACACACACACTCCCTGCTACACAAACAGTCGCTCAAACTTTAATGGCAAAAGAGCAATCTGTCCATGGTTGAAGCCTTGAGGCTTACTCTAGGACCTAGACACCCTCCCTGCAACACAAAAGCCTGATGGGAGTTTGACCAGACTCTCTCCTCCTGGCAATGAGAGTCTGGCTGTGGGATATATAGTTAAAAGTACAAAGGTCAACACAAATACCCTCCTCCCTCCTCCCTGCTGCACACAGGGTATGACTGTGGAGGTGTGATGGACGGGATCAAAGTGATTCAGCAGCTGCTGCGGCCAACAGACACGTGTGTCTTTGTATCCTTCCCACAGCTAGTAGCCACAGTATCAGACTCTATGGGGAAACAGTTTGTTCTTTGTATGGTTAGTTTAGGAACTACTTGACGTCTTGCAATGCTACAATTTACATTCGTTTACAACCAAGGCTGATCTTTGCATGCTAGTATTTATACTGCAAGCAAAACACCAACTGATAGTTTAGGAACTGCACACCAGGTGGTATTCAGAGAATAGGTTGGTGTTGCCCCCCCCCATGGTGGGTTAGCCTTCACTCCTGGCTGCCAGGTGGTCCAGGGCTATCTTCTTGGAGTGCAGCCCCCCGCACACCAGTTGTTTGCCGTGGTCAAACATGAGGGAAGCGAGGAGCATGCGTGAGTGATCTCATCAGTGTCAATTGTATGTTAGTGTAATGGAGTGAGTGAGTGTGCACACTACACCTTGTTTAGTAGTGTTTACAGGCTGTCTGGCACTAGGGAAGTGTTTATCAGGTGGTTCTCCCAGTTCTCCTGTGTCTGAGGAATTCCCAGAATGGCAATGTCTGCACGCAGTGACCTCAACTGTTGATACTGGAGGAGTATCCAGTTTCAACAGTCTCTTAAGTGGTCACTCCATAATTAACTCTTACCACCTTCCTCTCCTTTCCCTCCTTCCTCTCCTTTCCCTCCTTACCACCTTCTTCCCTTCCCTCCTTCCTCTCCCTTCCCTCCTTCCTCTCCTTTCCCTCCTTCCTCTCCTTTCCCTCCTTTCTCTCCCTCCCTTCCCTCCTTCCTCTCTTTTCCCTCCTTCCTCTCCTTTCCCTCCTTCCTCCCCTGCCTTCCCTCCTTCCTCCCCTGCCTTCCCTCTCCCTTCCCTCCTTCCTCTCCCTTCCCTCCTTCCTTTCCTTTCCCTCCTTCCTCTCCTTTCCCTCCTTCCTCTCCCTTCCCTCCTTCCTCTCCCTCCCTTCCCTCCTTCCTCCCCTGCCTTCCCTCTCCCTTCCCTCACTAGGCTCTTCCTATTTGAGATAGACGCCATGACGTCTCCACCACGATTTACACTAGAGAAGTTCTTTGCAATTCGAGGATCTTTCAATGCTCAAGTACAAAGTGAGTATGAGGATGTATCTGGTACTCAAGAGAGGTGTAGCTATGTCGCTAAGTGAGTGCTGACTCACCACACAACTGCCATGACAAGCTGCTAACATTGAGTGTACATGGTTCAACACGGCTCTTATAGTTGGTACTCCTCCCTCCCTCCCTCCCTCCCTCCCTCCCTCCCTCCCTCCCTCCCTCCCTCCCTCCCTCCCTTCTTACAGTGAGCCACGGTGCACAATGCCAGGTACTGGTGGACAATGGAGAGGGCTCTTCCCTCATGTTACAATTGCCATGTGATACACACACTGCTGTCTTCCTCGGCCAGCTTAAAAAGACCCTCCACAGTTTCAGTAAGCTTGCAATGGCCAAACACTCATACCTTGAGAGCTGGAAATAACAGCCTTACTCATTTGTACTAGCACAGTAACTGAATGTGTTCCAACCTCACACCCTCCCCTCTCCACTCTCCCCTCACCCTCTCTCCCTCTCCCCTCTCCCCTCACCCTCTCTCCCTTTCCCCTCTCCCCTCTCCCCTCCCCTCTCCCTCCTCCACCTTCCCTCCTCCCTCTCCCTACCACTTTCCACACAGCACAGTCCTCCTCTGCTAACTCCCGCACAGCATTCAAATGGTTGCAGGGGTATGAAAAGTGCCGGTCAGGCTGGGACCGATTTACTAAGCCAGGACACTCACACAATGGGGAAAACTCTTCACAACTCATCAACTTTGGTAGTGAAAGTGCGAAACCGCTGGGACTGGCCTTCCCGGAGACGTGGCCTTGGAGTCATATCATCACACCCAACTCAGACGGCACCACCGTGATTGCACGTAAGGAGCTAACCTCCTGTAAGCATGAATCAACAGTTAGTGTACACTGTCTTTGTGCAGCGTGTGAGGCCATGCTGGAGGACTTTGACCCCCTGCATGAGAAGGAACTTGAAGATGCCATGGAATCCGACCCTGACCAGCCACTGAAGCAGTCAGTCAGTCTGTCTGTCACTGGAGCCACTCCTGAGAGCAGCCCACTGTTGTCCACCCCTGCTAACCCTTTCTCTGCCGACCCCCCTACTCGCAATCCCTTCACCACCGACCTGCCTCTCCGCAATCCCTTCTCCAGTCCTTCTCCACCCCTCCTCAGCAACCCCAACCTTCCGGAACAGCAAGAAATGAGGCACTGTATCTCAGATTCCAACCTCTTGGCCCTGCAGAGCGAGCACCGTTTTCATTCTCTCAATCAGCCTCTCGTGACAAGATCAGAAGAGGATTTGTTGACTTCTCTCGAGGGAGAGGGGGAGCGCCACTGTGTTGCTGAAGAGCCGGAGCATTGTGTTCTTCCTCCCATGAATGAGACAGAACGGTGCCTGTTGGAGCAAAGTGGGGCAACAAGGAGTGGAGACACAGGGAGGGAGGAGGTGAACAGGGAAGAGGTGGAAGACACCGTGGATAAACAGTCGAATCGTAGGCAAATTAATCTTGATGCCCCAAGAGGACAGTCAGTTGCAGAGGTGCAGCACTCAGGCAGTGAAGAAGACCTTTTGGACTATAAAAACCGCAGAGTAAAGAGCACAGAACACTCTCCCACTGATGGCAGGAACCGGAAACTCACTAAAGAGAGCATTGTCCACTTCCAGAGGCGACTGGAGTTCCGCTCACGTTCAGGACCCAGGCCGTTGGTCTCCAAAGTGAACATGACCAGTCCGGTGCTGAGTAGAAAGAGAGCATCCTCTTGGGTGAGCCGGTATCGTCCCGGTGTACCAGTGCCAACACTGTCTGCACGTGAGAGCATTGTGCAGGCTGAGCTCAGACAGAGGGAGAAGGAGTTTTGCGAATTTGAAGTACTGAGGTAGGAGGGAGAGGAGAAGGAAGGAGGGTGGTAGAGGGTGGAGACTGGAGAAGAGAAGGAGGGAGGGAGGGTGGTAGAGGGTGGAGAGGAGAAGGAGGAGGGAGGGTGGTAGAGGGAGAGGGTGGAGAGGAGAAGGAGGGAGGTAGAGGGAATGTAACTGTTTTCCCATGTACATGTGAAGTGATGTTTGTTACCCTGTTTCATCCAGAGTGTTCTGTGGTACTTGGAATGTGAATGGGCGTTGGCCTCCCTCCACCATTGAGCAGCTCCTGTTGGAGTATAAGATAGAGGAGGAGACGAGAACTCAGGCACCTGACATCTATGCCATCGCGTGAGCTCATCAACATTGATAGACTCGTTGAAGTGCACTACCTCAGTGTCTCTTTCTCTCCTGTGCACAGGTTCCAGGAGCTAGATCTGAGCACGCAGTGTTTGATGGGTCAGGAGTCCAACCGTGAGGAGCCGTGGGTCAACACAGTGGAGGCCACCCTTCAGAAGGAGGGAAAGTACAAGGGAGTGAGTGTGTGGGGGGTGGAGGGGAGGGTGGGATGTGTGGGAGGTGGAGGGGAGGGTGGGATGTGTGGGAGGTGGAGGGGAGGGTGGGATGTGTGGGGGATGGAGAGGAAGGAAGGGTGGGAGTGTGGAGGTGGAGGGGAGGGTGGGATGTGTGAGGGATGGAGGGAAGGGTGGGATGTGGGGGGTGGAGGGGAGAGTGAGTGTGGGAGTGGAGGGGAGGGTGGGATGTGTTGGGGGAGTGGAGGGGAGAGTGGGTGTATAGGTATGTTGGGAGAGTGTGGATCTTGTGTTCCTCTACCGGCAGTTGTGCTGTGTTCGTCTGGTGGGGATACTTCTGCTGGTGTACATCAAGCATCATCTCTCTCAGTTTGTGAGTGACGTCGAGACTGAGACGGTCATGACCGGCATGCTCGGATTAATGGTGAGGGTGTGCAGTGTGGGATGGAGAGGGATAGAGGTGGGTGAGGGTGTGTAGTGTGGGGCGGAGAGGGATGGAGGTGGGTCAGAGAATGTGTGCAGTGGCACGATCTCTTGTTCCTCTCTTGAGTGTGTGTGGAGTGCTTTCTCTTCCCACAGGGCAACAAGGGAGCTGTTGCTATACACTTCAATCTATTCCACTCCTCGCTGTGTTTTGTCAATGGCCATCTTCCTGCCCATGCAGAAGAGCTGGAGAAGAGAAATCAGGTCCGTCTGTCCTCACTCCCTCCAGGGTGTGGAGGAGGCTGTCAGCACAGCTACATAATTATCTTCTCTTCTTATTCAGGACTACCACACCATCATGAGCAAAATGAGCTTCTCTAAATCCACTGATTTCGTTTATAGCATCCTGGATCATGAGTACGTCTTCTGAATCTTCTCCGACTCCACAACCACTTGCATATACTGCCCCCCCCCCCACACACACACACACACACACACACAGTATGGTGTTCTGGCTTGGAGATCTCAACTACCGCATCCAGGTCTCCCCAGAGATGACTGCTGAACAGGTGAAGGCCTACGCAGACAACTACCAGCTCCAGACTCTCCTCAAGTTTGACCAACTGCTGCAGGAGATGGCCAAGAAAACAGTATTCATGGGGTTCACTGAGGGACGCATCACCTTCAAACCCACATACAAGTATAATGTAAACTCGGATGAGTGGGACAGGTAACTCATGGTGCCCCAGAGCACCTAACTCATGGTGCTGTAAAAACCTCTGTGTAGGAGAAAGACACCAAATCTCCTGTTCTTATTCTCCACTTGCCTCCCCCCCCTCACTCTCCTCCCCCTCACTCTCCTCCCTCCCCCTCACTCTCCTCCCTCCCCCCTCTCTCCTCCCTCTCCCTCCCTCTCCCTCCCTCTCCCTCCCTCTCCTCCCTCCCTCTCCTCCCTCCCCCTCTCCTCCCTCTCCTCCCCCCTCTCTCCTCCCTTCCCCTCTCTCTCCTCCCTCATCACAGTGAGAAGCACCGAGCCCCCTCATGGTGTGACCGTGTGCTCTACCGTGGCAAGCATCTCCAACAGAGATCCTACTGTAGCCATCCTGCCCTCAAGATCAGTGATCACAAACCTGTCAGCTCAATCTTTGATGCCACTGTGAGTCAGCTCTGGCAGGATTGCTGCACACCACCCCTCATCCCTCCCACTCCTCACCTCACACACACACACACATGCACACACACACACACTCAGGTTCGGAAGGTGAACTCCCAGAAAGAGCGCACTGTGTTAGAGCGGATCACATGGCAACTGGACAAACTAGAGAACGACACACTCCCACAAGTGGACCTTAACGTTACTGAGGTATGTGTGGATGGGGAGAGGAAAAGGAGAAGAGAGGAGGGAGGGGAAGGGAAAAGGAGGAGAAGAGAGGAAGGAGGGAAGGGAAAAGGAGGAGAAGAGAGGAAGGAGGGGAGGGAGGGAAAAGAAGGAGAAGAGAGGAGGGAGGGGAGGGAAAAGGAGGAGAAGAGAGGAAGGAGGGGAGGGAGGGAAAAGAAGGAGAAGAGAGGAGGGAGGGGAGGGAAAAGGAGGAGAAGAGCAGAGGGAGGGGAGGGAAAAGGATGGGAAGAGAGGAGGGAGGGGAGGGAAAAGGAGGAGAAGAGCAGAGGGAGGGGAGGGAAAAGGATGGGAAGAGAGGAAGGGGAGGGGAAGGGAGGTCAGTGTGGTGTGTCCCTCCCTGCAGTTCATGTTTAAGGACGTGAAGTTTAAGGAGCCTCAGTTAAAGGAACTTGTGGTGACCAACATGGGTCAACGTCCCGTGCACATCTCTTTCATCTGCAAACCAAATGATGAGTCTTACTGCAAGCCGTGGATCGCCATCAAGCCATCCTCTGCTGTGATACAGCCTTGTGGGTGACCCCTACCTTGCTAAGACCACTCTGCACTCCTCCACTCCCTCATCCTCTCCCTCCATCCTCACACTCCACCCTCACACTCCACCCTCCACCCTCCCCTCTATCCTCACCCTCCACTATCCTCCTCCCCCCTCCTCCTCCCTCTCCACCCCCACCCTACAGTGAAAGATCTGGTGATGAAGGTGTGTGTGTATGTTGATGAAGACACTGCTCCTGTGCTGACCTCCCACAAGGAACAGTTTGAGGACATTCTGGTGCTGCACCTGGAGAAGGGAAAAGACTTCTTCATATCCACCCTCCCCCCCGTCCCTCCTTCTCAACCTTCTTCTCCTTTGTCTGCCTTTCTTTTCTCCTCCCTCCCTCCCTTCCTCCCTCCCTCCCTCCCTTTCTTTCCTCTCTCTCTCCCTCTCTCCCTCTCTTCCCTCCCTCCCTTTCTCTTCTCCCTCTCTCCCCTCCCTCCCTTTCCTCTCTCCCTCTCTCCCCTCCCTCCCTTTCCTCTCTCCCTCCCTCCCTCCCTCCCTCTCTTCCCTCCCTCCCTTTCTCTTCTCCCTCTTTCCCCTCCCTCTCTTCCTCTCTTCCTTCCCCCCCTCCCTCCCCCCTCCCTCCCTCCCTCCCTCCCTCCCTCCCTCCCTCCCTCCCTCCCTCCCTCCCTCCCTCCCTCCCTCCCTCCCTCCCTATTGTGTTATGTTTCCTGACCTGCCCACATTGCTGTTAATGGCAACTATCTTCCCTCCTGCTTCGGCTCCTCACTGGAGGCTCTGGTCCACATGCACACATACATCAGGGAAGTCCCAGTGGCACAGCTGGTTGACTTGGTATGTGGAACTGTATTATAGAAGTCTGGTGGTGCATCCTTTTACCCTCCCTCCCCCCTCCCCCCTCACACACACACACACACACACTCACACACACACACACACACACACACACACACACACACACACACACACACACACACACACACACACACACACACACACACACACACACACACAGTCTTCTTCCTGGGAGGTGTGTACCTTGTCACAGTCCTCAAGTGTGGTGGTGGAGTTCAAGGAGACGCCTCCTCCTCTGGACATCCCCAAGGAACTCTTCCAGTTGGTGGACCGTATCAAGAGACATGGACTAGAGACAGTAAGGGAGAGGGAGAAGGGAGAGGGAGAAGGAAGAGGGAGAAGGAAGAGGGAGAAGGGAGAGGGAGAAGGGAGAGGGAGAAGGAAGAGGGAGAAGGGAGAGGGAGAAGGGAGAGGGAGAAGGGAGAGGGAGAAGGAAGAGGGAGAAGGGAGAGGGGGAAGGGAGAGGGAGAAGGGAGAGGGAGAAGGGAGAGGGGGGGAAGGGAGAGGGGAAGGGAGAGGGAGAAGGGAGAGGGAGAAGGGAGAGGGGGAAGGGAGAGGGAGAAGGGAGAGGGGGGAAGGGAGAGGGGGAAGGGAGAGGAGAGAGTAAAGAGATAGGAGAGGTCGAGAGCAGTGTCGTTTCTAACACATTGTATTGGTAATGGGAATTATCTCTTGCAGGAGGAGCTGTTCACAGACGGGGGGCGCCAGGCAGAGCTGCAGGACATCCAGGATGTGTTGGATAGGGGGGGCAAGGAGCTACCGGGGACCGTGTTCTCTGTGGCTGCTGCTCTCCTCACCTTTCTCTCGGCACTGGCAGAGCCGGTTGTACCTACCTCTCTGCATGCAAAGGCCATGGATGGAAACAACAATCTGACACTGTGCAAGCAAGTGCGTGCATGCATGGATTAGTGCTCTGTCTGTCAATTGAAGCACTCTCTCTCTCTCTCAACTCCCACAGGTGCTTGTACAGATGCCATCTGTACACAAGAGAACATTTCGGTTTCTTGTCACTTTCATGAAAGGATTGTTAGAACATTCAGAAGTGAATGGTTTGGATCCTAAAGTCTTGGGTAAGAACGTTACATAAATAGGGCATTAATTCTTGCTTCTTGCTCGACACATTATTCTCGTAAGCACTAGCAAACTGTAACCCTCGTAATCTCTCTCCTGTTTGAGGGGCAAAATGTATGGGAGTCCTTTTACGCTGCAGGGTGGGACGAAATGTATGGGAGTCCTCTTACACTGTGGGGTGGGGCGAAATGTATGGGAGTCCTCTTACGCTGCAGGGTGGGACGAAATGTATGGGAGTCCTCTTACACTGTGGGGTGGGGCGAAATGTATGGGAGTCCTCTTACGCTGCGGGATGGGGCGAAATTTATGGGAGTCCTCTTACGCTGCAGGGTGGGGTGAAATTTATGGGAGTCCTCTTACACTGCGAGGAGGGACAAAATGTATTGGAGTCCTCTTACGCTGCAGGGTGGGGTGAAATGTATGGGAGTCCTCTTACGCTGCAGGGTGGGATGAAATGTATGGGAGTCCTCTTACGCTGCAGGGTGGGATGAAATGTATTGGAGTCCTCTTGCAGGGTGGGATGAAATGTATTGGAGTCCTCTTACGCTGTGGGGTGGGACGAAATGTATGGGAGTCCTCTTACGCTGCGGGGTAGGGTGAAA
Source organism: Agelas oroides (assembly GCA_949130485.1). NCBI lineage: Eukaryota > Metazoa > Porifera > Demospongiae > Agelasida > Agelasidae > Agelas > Agelas oroides. Next base: position 154,040 of record OX422202.1, on the reverse strand, counting down.
TGTATGGGAGTCCTTTTACGCTGCGAGGTGGGGTGAAATGTATGGGAGTCCTCTTACGCTGCGGGGTGGGGTGAAATGTATGGGAGTCCTCTCACGCTGCGGGGTGGGGTGAAATGTATGGGAGTCCTCTCACGCTGCGGGGTGGGGTGAAATGTATGGGAGTCCTCTCACGCTGCGGGGTGGGGTGAAATGTATGGGAGTCCTCTCACGCTGCGGGGTGGGGTGAAATGTATGGGAGTCCTCTCACGCTGCGGGGTGGGGTGAAATGTATGGGAGTCCTCTCACGCTGCGGGGTGGGGTGAAATGTATGGGAGTCCTCTCACGCTGCGGGGTGGGATGAAATGTATGGTCACGACTGCTGTGAAGTACTCTCCTTTGTTCTCCTCCAGCTGCCATATTTGGTGAGGTCCTGCTGAGAAGTCCAGCCAGTGAGAGGAAGGCAAGAAGCAAGAAGGCACTCAACGCCATGAACAGAAAGAAAGCAGCTTTCATCTACCAATTTCTAGTTAACGATTTAGCTACACCCTACCACTGAACCAAGTCTCACTGTGTGGAGATGTAAATGTGCCATCTGTAAAGTGAAAACATTTTTTCTGTTTGTTTGCCACTAAATGTAAGACCCTCCCAGCCACACCTAGTGACACACCAATTAGTGTTACATAACATTCTTTTTGCTGCAACTAATCTTCATAAATTTACCACTACCACTAAAACTGACAACTTTACGGTGATAACTGGTCTTGTATCTGTGAGGGTGGTCGTGTGGTGAGTGTGAGGGTGGTATGAGGTGGTGGGTGTGAGGGTAGTCTGGTGAGTGAGGTGGGTGCGAGGGTGGTCAGTGTGGTGGGTGTGAGGGTGGTATGAGGTGGGAGTGTGAGGGTGGTATGGTGAGTGAGTGGTATGAGGTGGTGGGTGTGCTCGGAGTGAGGGTGGTGTGGTGAGTGTGAGGATGGTATGAGGTGGTGGGTGTGGGAGTGAGGGTGGTGTGGTGAGTGTGAGGATGGTATGAGGTGGTGGGAGTGTGAGGGTGGTGTTGTGATGAAGGGATGCTGCTTAATTTGCTCCCAGACCATACCCTGCACAATAGACAAATAACCCCTACTACGTAGCTATAGGCCACTGTGTTCGTATTTGATTGGCTGGCAGTCAACACGACTTGTACTAACACTATCACATGAACACACCATCACACACACACACACACACAAACACACCATCTACTCAGGCAGTCACCACCCTCCCATATCATGTCACACACACTCAGGCAGTCACTACCCTCCCACATGCACACTCTCAGGCCGTCACCTACCTCCCACATGCACACACTCAGGCAGTCACCACCCTCCCACATGCACACACTCTTAGGCAGTAACCTACCTCCCACATCCGCACACTCTCAGGCAGTCACCACCCTCCCATGTAATGTCCACACACTCTCAGCTCAGGCAGTCACCACCCTCCCACATGCACACACTCTCAGGCAGTCACCTACCTCCCATGTCAGTCCACACACTCAGCTCAGGCAGTCACCACCCTCCCACATGCACACACTCTCAGGCAGTCACCACCCTCCCGTGTCATGTCCACACACTCTCGGCTCAGGCAATCGCCACCCTCCCACATGCACACACACACTCTCAGGCAGTCACCTACTCCCATGTCATGTCCACACACACTCAGGCAGTCACCACCCTCTCACATACAATCAGGCAGTAACCACCCTACCTCCCACATGCACACACTCTCAGACAGTCACCACCCTCTCACATGCACACACTCTCAGGAAGTCACCTACCCTCCCACATGCACACACTCTCAGGCAGTCACCACCCTCCCATGTCATGTCCACACACTCGGCTCAGGCAGTCGCCACCCTCCCACATGCACACACTCTCGGTAGTTGCCACCCTCCCACATGCACACACTCCCAGGCAGTCACCACCTTCCCACATGCACACACTCCCAGGCAGTCACCACCCTCCCACATGCACACACTCCCAGGCAGTCACCACCCTCCCACATGCCTTGAACCTAGCCAGTTGCCTGAGGCATGCCCACATGTATGTCTGGTGTTTGGGCCCCGCCCACATGTCGACTCAGCAATTTTAGGTTCTGTTACACTTTGAACACACATTTTGAGACAATGCCATTTTTGCATAGAGTTATCGACAGGCTATGCAACTTTGTATCCGAGGGTAACCAGGTTGTCCATGAGATGCACAGCAGCATCTCTCCTGGCCATACTCTCTCCCTCCCCCATACCATGGGCAGCAACAGGGGGAGAGCAACACACGGTGGTAGTAGCTAGGCAAAGGGTGGTGCCAGAGACCCCTGGCTGGCACTCAAACTGTGGGGAATAGGGTTTCAACAGCTGCTGAAGGTCTCCATCCATGTCCTGGTCTACTACCTCTGCAGGGGGTGGCCTCCATGAGGGAGCATGACCAACCTGGGGAGATATGAGTGACTTACAACAGCACTTTATGCAGATGAACATGTCGTGTATCCCCGATTGCCACTGCTTAATGTGCTATGTACCAGTGGTCCACACTGGAGAAGGGTTGTGATCAAAGGCAACATTTGTTCAGCAGCCTTCTTCTCTGCGTCTTTCTTTGAGGACGCCGTGGCACGCTCTTCTGCTACTACCTGCTCCATGTTGTTGGTGACAACGCACTTTACAGTAAATTGAGGGACATGGGAGGCACCTTGCTGGGACACCAGCTGGTACTGGGGGACAGGGTAGCCATTTTTCTGGAGCAATTGCTGCAGTTCATTCTTCACCATGTTGGGTAGGCTTGTGGCTGACGCTGCACTGAGCAACACTGCGAGGGATGCATAAGGGGGGGAGCCAACGGGCTGAAGGGAGATAGGTTTGTCTCGTGTGAGGAGTGACAAATAAAGCTACTAGAGGAGCTCACTGTTCTAGGTCCAATGGTATCTCTGGGGGGGGGTGAGGTTGGTGGCTAAAGGAGAAGTATGAGGCAAGATGAGTGGTGCTAGACTCCGTACATGTTTATGACACACACTAGTATGTAACTCACCGTTCTAGGTCCAATGAGGTCTCTGGGGGGTGTGTAAGGGGGCTAGAGAGAAATGACATCAGCAATTCAGTGTTGTCTAGAAGTAATACGCAATGGACTTTGACATGTTTGTAACTCACTGTTCTAGGACCAGTATTGATGGTCTCTCTGGGGGGCGAGGTAGGGGGCTGTAGGGGAGTAAATTATAAATTATGTTGCATGGCATAGCATATGATCAACAACATCACGATGGCCCACTCACTGTGCTAGGTTCGATGGGTGGGATGGTGAGGCGGCCGCCACTATAGACAGCTGGAGACATCCTCTTTTCCCTGATCCTCTTCAGCATGTTCTCTGCAGCCGCCAGCTCTGCAGCCTTCTTCTTGTGTCCTTGTCCCCACTCCTCCATTGTCCTCCCCTCCCACTGCACCGTCACCTTCGCCTTAAACACACCGTACTGCGGTGTACCCTCCCTCTCAACCTCATAATGTGGCAGTCTTTGACCAGCTTTCTGCAAAATCTCCTGGAGCTGATTCTTTGTGCTGGCCATCCTCCAGGGGAAACCCCTCTAGTTGATGACGCAATAATCGTGTGAAGGGCGTGGCTTGCTCGAAAAGTGATCGGAATGGCAAGAGCGCACCTGGAGTACGACGACAGCGGTTCGACCTTCTACTACTTCTTGCTCTCCTTCTATGCGCTCGTTCTTCTTCCCCTCACCTACTTCCTATGGCCGAGGCGGACAGGAGGTGGGTAGTTTGTCTGGTGGGCACTAAATGGAGTGAAACTGAAGCGCACATTTTTGTCTAAGTGGAGTGACACTGCAGTACATTGTTGGTAACCTTGCTCATAGATAAGGGTATCTATTTCTTGTCTCAGATGGCGAGCAGAAGGGGCGGGTGTGTCAGTGTGAGCCATGTAGAAGGAAGAGAACAAGGCTGGAGATGGAGAGACCAAAGAGAAAGATCAAGCACATTGTTTCGTAAGAGGATAGGCAGCAATTAAAACAGGAGCAAGTTATTGTCGTAACTAGCACAGATGGCAAAGTATATGCAATACTGATAGTAGTGAGCTCCTCCTTCTCCTCCTCCTCCTCCTCCTCCTCCTCCTCCTCCTCCTTAGGGTTGTGGTACTGGTGGTGTTGTGGGGAGTGCTGCTTGTTATGGCCTACAAAGTGTTCACCATGGAGAGAGAGTACACAGAGTACGACCCATACAGCATACTGGAGCTGGACTCTGTATGTCACCTTTCAGACAAGAACGCATTAGGAACTGCCTTCTCCTTATCCCTTTCCCTCTTTCTTCCTATCCTCACCCATTTCCCCCTCTTTAATACAATTCTCTTCCTTCCCTCCATCTTTTCCCTGCCTTCGCCCTCCTCCCTCCTCTCTACAGGGCGCTTCAATGGGAGAAATCAGAAAGCAGTATCGGAAACTGAGCAAGGTGTACCATCCAGACAAGGAGGGTGGAGACCAGGAGAAGTTTATGATGATTGCCAAGGCATATGAAGCGTGAGTGTCAGACGTCCTCTGAAAGTGTGTGCAACTGTTGCACTGTATAGCTGTTGCCTGCAGGCTGACCGATGAGGAGTCACGGGAGAACTGGGAGAAATATGGCAATCCAGATGGGCCCCAGGCTGCTAGCTTTGGCATCGCTCTGCCATCATGGATTGTGGAGAAGCAGAACTCGGTTTGGGTCCTAGGGCTTTATTTGCTCGTTTTCATCGTCGTTCTCCCAGTCATTGTAGTGAGTGACACTCGTCTTCACATACCACCCCCCCCCCACACACACCTCTCCTTAAAAACCCTTTCCTCTTCCCCCACACCCCTCTTTACACCCCCTCCCCTCTCTCTGTGCACACGTCCACACAGGGTGTGTGGTGGTACCGATCCATCAAGTATGGCCATACCAATATTCTGCTGCAGACCACCCAAATTTTCCTCTACTTCATGTCCAAGTCGAAGTTACTACCAGTGAAACGTGAGCACTGTTGGCAACAGTTGTCAAGGAACCTTGTTGTAGTCATGACAACCATTGCCTGTTGTCATGGCAACAGTTAGTTGTTAATGAGCAGGGTATACCTCATGGTGTTTCTGACATGCATGCAGGTATCCTGATGGTTCTTACTGCTGCCTTTGAGTTTGATCCAGTGCAAGCTAAACTGGTGAAAGGCAGGCCCAGTGATGACGGAGAGCTAAACGAGGTTTGTACCTTAAGCAGAACCTCTGGACGTGGCAGCACTGAGCGTCTACCTTCCCTCCTCAACCACAGCTCATTCGGTCTAGGTCTCTGCCTCACATTGATATCAAGACAAAGGAGCGACCTTTCTCTTGTCCCTACGCAGCCAAGGCCAGGATCCTTGTCCATGCACACCTTGAGAGACTTGATTTGCCCCTTCATACCCTTCGCACAGGTGCACCCCCCAACCACTCCACTCCACTCCCCCTCACGATACTAATATTTCCTGATCTTTTCCCTCTTCCTCCCCAGACCAATATGTCGTATTGAAGTATTGTCCGCCACTGTTGAGTGAGATGCTGAATGCACTTGCACAAGTCTGGGCCTATGGGATGAGCAGAAAAGGTGTGTGTTGTGTGAGTGCATGGTAGGAAGAAACAATGTGCACATAGCAAGCCAACCTCCCTCTCCCTCCTCTCTCCTCCCTCCTCCTCCCTCCAGCACACTCACGCTCACATTCAGATCCACAGGTGCCCTCACAGGACACATTTGAGAATGTGATGCGTGTAAGTCAGATGCTGGTCCAGGGATCATGGAACCGGCATGGCCCTCTCCTTCAGCTACCCCACCTGCTGCCAGACGACCTCAGGCACTTTAGAACACGAAGGGTAAGGAGAGAGAAAACTGCTGTGTGTGGACAGCTGGGCTGTGAGCTGCCCTAACTCTCCCCCTTCCTCCAGCGCAACATCATGACCATTGAGCAGTTTGCTGCAATGAAGGAAACAGAACGTCGGCTTCTGGTGCGCAGACTCTCTGATGAGGAGTACCTTGACCTTCTGGCAGTCTGTGCCACCTTCCCCCACGTAGATGTTTGTGCTGAGACACAAGGTGAGGGGGGAGGAGGTGAGGGGGAGGAGGTGGTGCAAGACTTGGTTGCACTTATCATCATGCTCTCTCCCTCCTTCCTCCTCCCCTCTCCTCCTTCCCTCTCCTCCTCTCCTCTCTTCCTCTCCTCTCTTCCTCTCCTCTCCTCCTCCCCTCTCCTCCTCCCCTCTCCTCCTTCCCTCTCCTCCTCACCTCTCCTCCTCCCCTCTCCTCCTCCCTTCTCCTCCTCCCTCCTTCTCCTCACCTCTCTTCCTCTCCTCCTCCCCTCTCCTCCTCTCCTCCTCCCCTCTCCTCCTCACCTCTCCTCCTCACAGTTGTGGATGACGACGACCACCATCGTATCACCGCTGGGGCAGTAGTCACTGTTACCGTCACACTCAAGAGAAAGGGTCTGAGTGTATGTATCACAATTTAACTGTCGGCATTAATGACAGTGTTATTATGCTAGTTGGGGGATCATTCCTGGCCGCCCACAGGAGTGCTGCGGGCAGTCATTGGCTCAACTCTTGGATAGTGCAGAGCACAAGGAGACAACCATCTTAGAGCATGAAGACATCCACACACCAGATGAACATGTAAACCTCCTGTTACTGCACTCCTTCATACAAGCCTCTTACCCTTCCTCTCCTCCTCCTTTTACACACACACACACACACACACACACACACACACACACACACACACACACACACACACACACACACACACACACACACACACACACACACACACACACACACACGCACACATGCACACATACACACACATACACAGAATGCTGGACTGGCTGTAGAAAACATTGCTAGTACAGACCTGGTGGTGAAGGGAGGGAGAGGGGAAGGAGGAGAAGTGGGAGGACGAGGAGGAGGGGTACAAAAGAAGACGTGGGAGAAACAGCGAAAGAAGAAGAAGGGCAAACAAGTGCCAGCCAAGAAGAAAACAGTTCCAGCAAAGAAGAAGAAAAAGACAGAGGAAAAAGAGAAGGTATGCAAAGACGTGGACTGACCGTATTTCAGTATGTGACCCCCCCCCCCCCCACATACACACACACACACACACACTCACCAGTCTACTGAGGCAGTATGTGAGGAGGGGAAGGAGGTGGAGGAGATTGGGGCAGAGAGTGAAGGTGGTGATGAGGGAGAGTCCCACAGTAACAACAGATTGAGAAGGAGGACCACCAAAGTTGCTAGAACCAGAGACGAGAGTGATGATGAGAGTAGAGGGAGCGAGGACGAGGACGAGGAGGAATGGGAGCACTTACAAAAGAGTGTACCTAAACAGAAAAATAAACTTGACCTTGCTAGCGATGAGAGTCACCCTGTACACGCCCCCTTCTTCCCAGAGGTGTGTAGTGTAGCTGTGTCTCTGGTTCATGTTTCAACTAGTTGTGTTGTTTTACAGGAGAAGCAAGAGGGCTGGTGGTTGTATATGGCAGAAAAGCGGAGCCGAACAATGGTCACCATGCCACAGAGAGTCACCACACTTAAGGATGAGTGCTCGGTGCGTCTCAGTAGCACAGCTACACCAGACGGCAGTCTAGTCTCTCTGTCTCTTTGCTGCAGGTGGACCTCCACTTTACTGCTCCAGAGCGTACGGGTGTGTTCCACTATGTTGTGTACCTCACCTCGGACTCCTACCTGGATCTCTCCTTCCAGAAGGACCTCCGGGTGAGACACTGTCCAGCTCAGAAGAGTCATGGGGGAGGGGGGGGGGTTCAGTGAATAGTGTGGAAGTGTCCACAGACTGATTTGACTTTGTAGTATTAACTGAATGTGAGCACTTGATTTATAGAATGATGTATCCCCTCCCCTCCCCTCCCCTCCCCTCCCCTCCCCTCCCCTCCCCTCCCCTCCCCTCCCCTCCCCTCCCCTCCCCTCCCCTCCCCTCCCCTCCCCTCCCATACACACACAAGTTGGAGGTGCATGAACACCAAGAGGTGTCAGGGAAAGCACAATGGAAAGAGCTGGAGGAAGAGGAGGAAGAGGAGGAGGTGATTGAAGAGAGTGCTAGCGAGGAAGAAGAAAGTGAAGAGGACTCTGATGACTAAATGCCATATTATTTGTTCAACTTCACTTTATGAATTCAACCATCACATTCCATTCTTTAGCAGACTTTGTCATACAATGTATCAGTCAATGATGGGAGACATCTTGCACTGTCACAGCGGAGACAGACAGTCTGTCTTGGTGGTGCAGGTGTCACTCCTCTGGCTTCAGTCCCAGTGGGCAGGGAGTATGGCACTTACAGAACTGCAGCACCTGTGCATGCAGCCGTCGCATGTGCTTGTCAAACTAGAGGGGGGAAGTGAGGGGGAACTATAAGGTAGTGACTGCAAGAAGTCAGCAGCCCACACACCTCCCTGCCAATGTAGGCACCAATGTTGCCGTCTTTGAAGTGCGGGGTTGGGACCAGACTCAGCACAGAGTACCCTGCACACAGAAAATGATAAACTTTCTTCTGTGTGTGTGTGTATGTGTCACTGACCGAATCTGCTGGCCAGAGATTCCTCATAGAGGAGAATAGCCATGATAGCGTCTTCTTCAGAGACCTGGAAGGACAGCAGGTAGCATTAATTGAGACACATGCACAAACATGGCAGGTCCACCTAGCTACATACTTCCTGTCTGAGGCTCAGTCTCGCATGTGCAGTGGCCACAGAGCTCCTGTGAGGAAAGGGAAGGAGGGAAGGAGAGGGAGGGAGAGAGAAGGAGAGAGAGAAGGAGAGGGAAGGGGAGGGAAGGGGAGGGAGGGAGAGGGAGGGAGGGAGGGAGAGGAGAGGGAAGGAGGGAGAAGGAGGGGGAAGGAGTGTATGTACATTCACACTTGTGTACATGTTGTCTTTTCTTACTCACATGGAGTCAAGTGCTGAGACCGGTATGTCGGTGCTGTAGAGGTTGGAGACCCTCACCCTCCTGCTGGCAAGGTAGAATGCCTTCAGAAGCTGCTGTGCAGCCGGAGTGAGGGAGACAGGTAGAGCAGAGGACACCAAGAGGAACTGTAGAAGAGGGAAGGTATACTCTGGTGCACACAGCAGTGTGGCCACTACTGACCTCCCTGAAGTCTTCTTGGGACAGAAGCAGCCCTGTCTTGGTCCCGGTGGCATTCCCCAGGATGTGGTCAGTCAGCACTTCTGTGAGGTGATCCTCCGTCTCACTCCCTACAGCGTCCAACACTACCACCAAACCGATCCGACTGAAGGGAAGACATATGAATATACCAGCTGCTGCTGCTGCTTGAAAATAATTACCACACTCACTCTGCAAAGGCTTTTGTGATTGCTGAAGTCTCCTGTGTAGAGAGGGAGGGAGGAGGCAGCTAGCTCGTGGCAAGAGTCACACTACTCTTGTGTGCCCCTTACATGCATGGTGTGTGCCCTGATGACGTCTACGTCTGCCTTGTTGAATGCTCTGGTCCTTTGCTGCTGGTCAGAACAGCCCCAGAGTGTGCAGTGCAGCCGCCATGACAGCTGCTGTGTCTCCTCCAGCCCCAGTCGCTTTGGAAGGGAGAGGGTGACCTGTCCCGCCTCGAGCACTGTTGAGGAGGGAGGAGATGACATGAGGCCACAGTACTTGTACCTCAGGTGGAGGGAGGGAAGGTACTTTGCTGCAGTTTGTCTTTCATGTCCTTCTTAAAGCGGCTGATGTTACCCACCAGACAAACCCCTCCCTCAGCCAGCACCAGGCTCCCCCCTGCAGGGAGAGGAGACCTCACCTCACACACAGTACAGCCACACAGTCTGGTGCCTACCATCCATGAAGCATCCTGACGCCTCTTTTCTAGCACTGCCGCAGAGATCTCCAGCACTGGAGTGCAGGACAGAACGGTGGGCAAAGGAGCTTCCATAGGTGAGTAGCTGGAGCAGGAGGGGGATGTCAGATCCAACGGCTAGGAGGTCCAGGAGAGAGGAACGAGAGGCAGTGTTCTGACTGGCACTGACCAGGCTCAGCAACATGGCTAGCTTGAGACGGTGGTAGGCTCCAGGTGGGGCAATCTCAGCTGGGATGGTGGGATGGTGAGATCGTGAGATGGTGGGATGGTGGGATGGTGAGATGGTGAGATGGTGGGATGGTGAGATCGTGAGATGGTGGGATGGTGGGATGGTGGGATGGTGGGATGGTGGGATGGTGGGATGGTGAGATGGTGGGATGGTGGGATGGTGAGATGGTGGGATGGTGAGATCGTGAGATGGTGGGATGGTGAGATGGTGAGATGGTGAGATGGTGAGATGGTGGGATGGTGGGATGGTGGGATGGTGGGATGGTGGGATGGTGAGATGGTGTGATGGTGGGATGGTGGATGGTGAGATGGTGGGATGATGGGATGGTGGGAGGTGTGATGGTGGGAGGTGGGATGGTGGGATGGTGAGGTGTGGAGGTGAGGTACTGTGTGTGCAAGGCACAGGAACGCAAACTCACCTGCAAAGCTGTATGCCAGGGTGGCACTGAACACCCAGGGGGAGTATTGGCAGGCTAGGTGGGAGGGGGAGAGGGGGAACAGAACCTACATACACCTATTAAATTCATGACCAAAGACAGGTTCAATGGCTGTATAGTAGTGGGATGGTACCCGTACACATACCCTGGTAGATCTCCAGAATGCTATGAGGTAGTCCTCCCTCACAAACAGCTCTGCTGCCCTTGGGAAATATGTTATTGGCCTAAGGGGAGGAGAGAGAGAGAGAGAGAGAGAGAGAGATGATGATGATGCACTAGTCGCAGGAAGAGCTTACCTCCACCATGGTCGTGACCTGGGTGTGGGTCGAGCTCTCAGTGAGTGTGTGAACGGGGATGCCTATGACACTGTACTCTCCTCCCATCCTCACATCCTCACACAGCTCATCTGAGGAGAGAAAAGTAGGCGGTGATGCATAAAGTTATATGAGCTTGCAACCCTTCTCCCCTCCCCTCCCCTCCCCTCCCCTCCCCTCCCCTCCCTCCTCCTACGCCTCCCCACCTCTGACTATCACGGTGATGGCCTGGTACCTCTGTTGAAGGGAGGGTAGCATCACGGCCTGTGCCATTTGCAGAGCAGGTGACGACACCAGGCTCACCACCACCTTGTCTGTGAGGTGTGTGTGTGTGTGTGTGTGGGGGGGGGGGGGGGGGGAGGGGAATGAGAGAGAGAACATGAGTGAGAGAGCTCTTATTTCATTTGCTGTTCATCTACCTGCCAGTGTTCTAAATGCCACATCTTCCAGCAGTGCGGTGCCACAGTGACTGCACACAAAGTCATTCCTGCACAGGTACAATCAACAGACCCATCTTTCCTCCTCCTCCCCCTCCCTCCTCCTCCCCTCCTCCTCCTCCTCCTCTCCCTCCCTCCTTCCCTCTTCCTCCTCCTCCTCCTCCCCTCTTCCTCTTCTACTACATACCTGATAGTTGCAGATTCAGTTGCACCTGCCACATGCAGTCTGATATACCTGCTCTCCTCCCCTCCTCCCTCACAGCCCTCTCTCGGGCAGTAGAAACACGCACTCTGACTGTTGAAGATAAACACAGACCTCAGGCTTTCTACCTCTGCACTCCACTGCCCTGGGACTCACGTGTACTTCTCTGTGATGGACATACTGCACACAACCCCCGAAATCAGGTAGAACCTTGGCTCCATCGTCAGTGGGGGGAAGTCACTTGCATGGTCAATAGTGTACCTTGTGAGGGAGGGAGGGATGGAGGGAGAGGGAGGGAGAGGGAGGGAGGAGAGGGAGGGAGAGGGAGAGGGAGGGAGGAGAGGGAGTGAGGGAGGGAGGAGAGGGAGGGAGGGAGGGAGGGAGAGGGAGAGAGAGAGCGAGGGAGGAGAGATTGGATGATTGTCATGTGTGTAAAGAAAGGACAGCTGTTCCCTACCCGGGGAGGTCTGGGAGGGAGGAGAGTCGGAGGAGGAGCAGCACCTGGCTGGGGGTGTGCAAGCCAGGCAGCCACCCCAGAGTGCAGATGGTAGTGTAGCACACCTGAGGAAGGAGAGAGGGGGTGCACAATATGAGAGAGGAGAGGGGGTGAGGGAGGATAGGAGGTGAGGGAGGATAGGAGGTGAGGGAGGATAGGTGAGGGAGGAGAGGGGGGAGGGAGGAGGGGGTGAGGGAGGAGAGTTGCTGTGACGTGAAGGGTGTCTCATGGAAGCAGGCCACCTGTTGAAAGGCCCTCCATGCCACACGTGGTCTGTGGAGCACTGCACCGCCCAGAAGAGCTGCAGGGGAGTACCACACTCACGTAGCAAGACAACCATGGTCTGCCATGCATGGACGCACCACAGCACTGCAGCAGTTCACATGGGTCGAGATGAAGCACAAACTTGTATGCAGCACCAATCTAATCAAAACGTGCAGGAGCATCCGTGATCTTATTCATAATCCTCTAGTGGGAGGAGCTGGTCAAAGTGCCTACATTTCCCTCCTCCTGGTGTCGCTCGCATTGCTCCCTCAGCCAGCCGAGGTGGCCTGTGTCCGCCATCCACTCCAGCACACACACACTCAGCGCCTCCACGTCCACATCATCCATTGTGTCTTGCATCGGGAAAAACACAGCTGCAGCGCAGCCACGCCCCCGCCTTAATTTGACCCTGAGCTGCACCATGGATATTAGCCTGGTACTTCCGTCGATCCTGCACTCGTGACCCTCATTGTGAGACCACAGATCATGGCGAAGGTTGGTGGTACTGGCGCCGTGCAGGCTGCGGATGCTAAGATACAGGAGGTGGCAGATAAGGTACTAGCTGCTGCTGTGGCTGCCCACTCAATACATGCAGTCTCTCCCTCCCTCCCTCCCTCCCTCCCTTGTCCACAGGTGCGTCCCACTCTGGAGAAGGAGAGTGGTCAGGTCTTCCAGGAGTACAAGGCAGAGACTTTCTGCTCTCAGGTCGTAGCAGGACTAAACTATTTCATTAAGGTAGTTCATTAAGGTACACATGTTGGCCAAATCATTGTCACAAAACTTGGCAAGCTTCCAGCTCTGCTTCTGTTCAGTGTACAGTATATGTCAGTAGTCAACCTCGTGTTTTAGAAGTAATGAGAACTGCTCCACCACTTGATGCTGTCTGTGTCACTGAATATGTTAAATGTTTACAGAGGTCAAAGGGTGGTCATATCATTGACCTCACAACACAATGCAGCATGCATGCTACCAGTTGTCAGTTCTTTCCTCCCTCCCCCTACAGGTGAATGTGGGGGGAGGGAAGTATGTCCACCTGCGGGTGTACCAGGACCTTCAGCAGAATGTCCAGCTGGCCGGCTACCAGCTAGACGAGGAAAAAGACTCATCACTAACATACTTCTGATTGGACAATTTGAATTTCAGAGACAAATTATATTTTTAGACAGATGTGACTATGTATCTTCTAGTATGAGTTCTTTTCACTTGTGAAAATGATTATTTCATGATTGCATGATACGGCATGCATGTACAAGGTCCTGTGTCACTAACAATGTCTGCATTGGTGTGTCAGTGTGTCTGCTTCACTCGCCATTGGTGTGTCAGTATGTCTGCTTCACCCGGCTCTCCAGACCATGGTATGCTGACCTGAGAGAGGAGGAGGAAGCAGGGTGACTCGCAGTATCATGACAAAGCCACATCTACATACCTGAGGCTGGCATCCTTCCCACACCCTCTCCCCCCCTCCACCTCCTCCACTGCTCGCAGGGCCACAGGAAGCACACCATGCACAAGAGGGGGATGGAGGTCAGCCAGTACTAGCAGTGGCTTGAAGACGGCTGCCTGTGTGTGCAGAGGTGGACAGGATAAACCCTCCTGACCTGTGAAGTGGTATGACACGTCCTCCTCACCTGACACTGTTTGATGTTTGAGAGGATAAAGTCTCCAAGAATAGGCAGCAGAGAAGTACTAGGTGTGGAGGGTGGAGGTGTGTGTGGTGGAGGTGTGTGTGGTGGAGGTGTGGAGGGTGGAGGTATGGGTTGAGAAGTGTGGGTGGAGAAGGTGTGTGTAGGTGTGGGTGGAGAAGGTGTGGGTGGAGAAGGTATGGGTGGAGGTGTGGGTGGAGGTGTAGGTGGAGAAGGTGTGTGTGGAGGTATGTGTGGAGGTGTGGGTGGAGGTGTGTGTGGAGGTGTGGGTGGAGGTGTGGGTGGAGAAGGTGTGGGTGGAGAAGGTGTGGGTGGAGTGTGGATGGAGGTGTGGGTGGAGAAGGTGTGGGTGGAGAAGGTATGGGTGGAGGTGTGGGTGGAGGTGTGGGTGGAGAAGGTGTGTGTGCACAAATGCAGTTGCACGGACACTAGTTATTTCATGTTCCTGTAGTATGCACACACACACACACACACACACACACACACATACACACAGCTCACAGTGTTGCTGTGTTCTTTGCAAGATGGCAGGCCTGCAGCAGAGCCCTCAGGATCCCCATCACTACAGCAGAAGAACAGACACTGTCACTCTACACTCATGCATACACCACAGTCAGAGATGGGAGGGGGGGGGGGAGGGAGGAGAAGGAGCTTGCCTTGTTTCCGGACACCCTGAGGTTCTGACTGCCGTGAGCAGACATCACATGCCAGCAGGCAGGACAGCATGTTGCCCAAGAGTGGAGGAGTGCACCTGTGTAAGGGGGAGGGAGGGGCAGGGTGTGGTCATTTGCTGAGTCAGTTCCATCTTGTCTGCCACCGACCTGGTCAGAAGCTTCTCGCACTTGATTCTCTCGACAGTGTTTCTCAGGAACTGCAGAGTCTGAGGAGAACAGGAGGATACACACACCAGACAGAGAGGAGCCAGAGGAGCTCTTGACCTCTAGCTGGAACAGCACTCACCGGGAGGAGGGAGGAGGGTTGTTGGGGTAGGACAAGGAACTGAGCTGTCACGATCTCCAGAATGAACAACAGCTGTTCACTAGTTGGGAGGGAAGACAGCTAGCACTCATTATCACGTGTGTGATGTGGTGTACGTGTGACATCACGAGATGGTTCACCTTGCCTCCTCTGAGACCGTAGAGGAAAAACATGGCTGAAGCAGCGACTGCGGGGAGAGCAAGAGTACACAATTACACCCACAAAGGTCACACCCTCACTCACACACACCCTCACTCACACCCTCACTCACACACACCCTCACACACACCCTCACTCACCATAAATGGGTTAGAAACACTGGGTGTCAGAGGATGGTTAGGCTGTGTGTGTGTGAAGACCACATTCACCAGCTGCTAGAAGGGCCCCACCAATAGATAAAGATGGTACCTGTGCGTAGGAGTGGAAGTACTTGGAGAAGAGCTGTTTGATTTTTCGTCTGATAAAGTCGTCCCTCCGAGGGTCTAGTTGGAACAGGCCATGCACAAACTGCAGGAAGGGGCACAGGCAGTGATGTGTGTGAGGGTGTGAGAGTGTGAGGGGGTGTACATGGTGGAGGTGGGTCCGGATGCAGACGGTGATGCCCTGCACAGCAGCTTTCTTAGTGGAGGTGAGAGGAAGACAGAGGCAGTCTACCAGCCGGGGGAGCAAGCAGCGGCTGTCCGACTATGGAAGAAGGGGAAGAGAGGATGACAGAGTGAGGGGAGTGAAAGATGAGGGGAGTGAAAGATGAGGGGTGTGAAAGATGAGGGGTGTCTACTCACTTTGCTATAGACCAGTCTTGGGCACATCTTCACCACCGCAGCTGCAACTTTGTAGCTAGTCCTGGGGAGGAGGATTGTGGTTTGTCAAATGCCTTCCCTTTGGCAAACCATCTCCCCTCACCTCAGCCCCTCTCCGGGCGTGTTCCCACTGAGTGCTGGCTCCATGTACTTCAGTAAGTCTCCCAACAGTGTACCTAGCCTCTCCCTCCACTCAAACGACTCCTGCACTGTTGCCTAGCAACCAGGGAGGTGACGATGACTTGCCATATATGGAGCAAGCACTCACATGTATGACATACTGCAGCATCGCCTAGCAACCACGAGGATTGTATGACGTACTGCAGTGTCATGCCTTTGGCTGATTGCTCTCAGTAGCGTGTGCAGGACAGGCAGCGGCTCCAGTGAGACTGGGTCCTGAGGAGGAGATTGTGAGGAGGTTGTGAAGCTTAAACAAAGCAGCTGACACACACTGTACGTACGTCAGAGTGTAGTAGTTCTGTTGCCACTGGAAGCTGCCAGAGGAGTCTGGCGGGGAGAAGGAAAGTGACTTACTGGACAGTCACACAATGGGAGTGCTCCCCTCACCTTGTCAGCTCCTGCACATGTGTGGTGCAGGCGGGAGGGTTGTGCTGCTGTACGACACAGCGCAACCATGCATGCAGCACCCTCCACTGGGTCGGCTCCGCAGTGGCTAGGCTCTGACGTGTGACATCATTGGAAACCACATGGCACAAGTAGGTACTTGTGAAGCTGGGAGGATGTGAGGGTGTGTGGAGGGAGAGCATTACTAGCTAACGAGGCTGCAGCGCATAGGTTTTGTTACCTAGAACTGGTGGTGTCACTGAGTCCAAGCTCCTGGAAGAGTGTGGTGGCAGGGGAGGACGGCAGGAAGAGAGGAGAGCTGGAGAGAGTGTGTGTGAGTGTATGACTGCACATCTTCCTGTGAATGTTGTTACTTACCATTCACAAGTGGATATGGTGAGAGCAGCAGTGGATGTGGGGAGGTGAGGGGAGGGGAGGAGATCCTGGGACTTGGAGAGTAGGGCAGGGCCACAGTGCTGCCAGAACAAATGCCACACGCCTGTATAGTGCCAATGTTGACAGATTAACAGGCAGACAGACAGACAGACAGAAAGGCAGGCAGGCAGAGGAATAGACAGGCAGGCACTTGGGACCTTTGAGGGCCTCCAATTTGGGTTGGTGGACCTGGGAGGTGGTGTGTGTGGTGAGGGTGTGATGGTGTGAGGAGAGGGAGGAGGCCACACCCTCCACCAGCTGAAGCACTCGGGCCAGCTCTGATCCACTAAGTGACGTCAGCAGCTCCCCAAGATAGCCTCCTGCCGGTGTTGGGGGGGGGGGGGGTGGGGAGAGGATATATAAACATTCAGTACCACACCAACACCACATTGCTATACCTATCATCCCAGCGGCCCCCAGTGCCACGCCCCCAGGCCTCTCCATGAGATCCTGCATCCCATCCAGAACAACAGACACAGTCTCCCATAGCAACTGGCGGTCACATGACCCAGAGGAGAGCTGCCTCATTAGGCTGGTAATTGCAGGGGTCAGCCTCTCAATGAGGGGGGTCATGTTCAGAGCACGTTCTTCAAACAGCAGTAGCAGAGAGAAGATACCTTAGGGAAGACAGTGGGGAGGGAGTGGGGAGGGAGTGGGGAGGGAGTGGGGAGGGAGTGGGAAGAGAGTGTGGGTAGGGAGTGGGGGGAGGGAGTGGGGAGGGAGTGGGGAGGGAGTGAGGAGGGAGTGGGAAGGGAGTGGGAGGGAGTGGGGAGGGAGTGGGGAGGTGACACATGAACAGCCAACTGCTATACCTCTCCACAGCACAGGAGTAATGTGTTGTTTTGGAGAGTCCAGTTCTAGTGTGTTGAGGAGCCCTACCATCTTACTACCCTGGAGAGGAGGGAAGAGAAGGAGAAGAGGAAGAAGAGGGAGGGGGAAGAGGATTAGTCATGTTACACACATGCACACACACCCATATGAACTCACCACCTCCCCAGCATCCCCTGCACTGGCCAGGGTTAGGAGGAGAGAGACGAGGTGGGTAACTCCAGCACCTTTCAGCCCCTGCAGCCAGCGCTTGTGCATCTTCGAGTAGAACCTTAAAGGAGAGAGGTAAACAGCCACACCCCTCGCCTTCCCTTAGCTGTCTCCCTCCCCTCTCGCCTTCCCTACCTGTCTCCCTCCCCTCTCACCTCCCCCCGCTCACCTTCCCTTCAGCTGTCTCCACATGTCCCCTCCTCCCCTCAGGACTGCAGCCAGCAGAGACAGAAGTAGCTCAAAACTTGTCCTCTCTGGGAGCACAGGATCACCATTTCCATGACAACCGTTACAGAGAGTGTGGGCATACTGTAACCACTGGTGGGGTGTGGAGCTGGAGGAGGGATGAAGGGATAAAGATCGGAGAGTGAAGGAATGAAGATCGGAGAGAGAAGGAGAGAAGAGTGAAAGGCCATCAAACATGTGCAAGCTATTGTTTTACCCCTCAGGCGTGATCCAGTCATGCAGCCCTCTCCCAGACAGATGGAAGGAGTCATTCTACATGAAGACAAGCAGTGATGAAACACATGTGGTCGCATCCACTGACTGACTGACCATGTGCTTATGGAAGTAGTCCCATGCTCTGGACACTGGCTCAGTGGCTGGGGTCCAGTGGTGAGATAGAGAGAGACAGTAGTGGAGGGGACCGCGCAGCTCAGACTCAGACACACCCTGCAGCACAGGACGCCAAGGGGGAGAGATTACACAATGGATCTAGTGGCGAGTACCTTCATCTGACCTGTTTGAATGTAAGTGGGAGCAACTCTTGTACAAACACCCAGTTTCCAGGAAGAGAGACCTTCAGAGAGGAGAGGGAGCATAGTGATGTCATGTCATTGTCCAGTCAGTGTCCCCTCAGACGTGATGTGCCGTACATTGACAGCATTCCTGAGGACGCCATCCTCAGAGTAGCGATAGACAGCATTCCTGAGGATGCCATCCTCAGAGTAGCGATAGACAGGGGCAAGATGAGCCAGCACCCACCAACTGAACCCAACTACATCACCAGGGGCGATGGGCACATAGTCTGGGAGGGAGAGTGGGTGAACTGGGGTGAGGCAACATGAGCAAGTGGAGAGTTTTATCATGCTCACCTTCTTCCTCAGGGTCAGAGCTGTGCACCACTTCTCCCAGCACCTGAGAGACCAGCATCCAGAATGACTAGGGAGGAGGGGGGGAGGGGGGGAGGGGGAGGGAGGGGAATAACCACAACATGAGATGAAGTTAGAAATGTGTGTACATGCATCCCTCACCTCCTCCCCACCACACTCCCTCACCCCCTCCACACCACACCCCTCATCCCCTCCCTACCACACTCCCTCACCCCCTCCCACCACACTCCCTTCTGTACCTTAGAGTTGCTGCTGTCTGCCAGTCTGTCCAGAGTGAAGCGCAGCAGTAGCCATAGCTCTCTCACACATGCACAGGGGAACATGGACACCATCAACCTCTCACGCACTGACGCCACCTGAAAAGATCAACAGGCACAACATGGAACACATCCTCACCTCCATCACCCTCCTCACCCTCCTCACCCTCCATCACCATCATCCTAACCATTCATTACATTGAGTAATGTATCTCAATATGAGAATGATGACCTTTGACCTTTCAAACTCGCTACAATGTATGAATCACTGATACCAGCCTTTAGATCCTCAGTAGTGAACTTTGAAGCAAGCTAATCATTGATATTGTCCTTTGAAGCCCCACCTGGCTGTACTTCACAGCAACATGTGCCAGCAATCTCCTGATGGTAGTGTAGGCCTCCTTTAGAAACTGTGCAGACCCTGAGGAACAACCCCAGCTAGACACAGCGAGGGTACAAGCCAATGTACTGGACTCACCAACAACTGGGATCAGTCGGTAGAGCACAGATATCACTGTCCAATGGCTGTGCATCACAAGATGGGCAATGTGATTGGTCACTGCCTGCTGGCCCCGCCCACCTGGTCTGAGCATGCTCAGTTGTTCCTCCAGTGGGTCCAGCTGTGCACACAAGTGGGGGAGGTGGGCGAGAACCTCCATAGCGACACTGTCAACTGCAAGGTGAAATCGGTCACTGCGGTCAGCCATCACTAGGTACCTGAGGAGGTCAAGAAGTCATGAGCTTGAGAGAAGGACTGCCGAGGGAGTGCACTGAACAGTGTGATGTGTATGGAGCCAAGAGATCACCTGTGCACGTAACACTCAAGAAAGTGCAGGAAGATGATGCATTGCTGGAAACTTGGCTGTAGCTGGTCTGCAGAGTGGATGAAAACAACAATCATCCCCTCTTGTCATCTGCCACCCTCTCTGCTCCCTACCCCAGCTGGTGCCCCCCTCTGCCCCGTCCAATACTCCACCAATGCTCTGTTGGAACAGCATGAAGGGAACACGAGCATCTGATGAGAAGACAGTGCATGTGATGAAAGAGTGACTGAACAGCTCCACTGCGCCCTCCACCAGAAAACTGCCTGGAGAAGGCTCCTCCCTATGGAGAAGCCTGGAAGCAAGGGGGGAGGGGGGAGGGGGGAGGGGGGAGGGGGGGAGGGGAGGAAAGTGATGAGGTGTAATGTGTTTGGTATAAAAGCCATTACAGGTTAAAGTAACCTCTGAGCACACTTCAATTTCAGTCCACCAGTATGCATCCTCCTTACCTCTGCACCAGGCCAGAACAGAGTAGGCCCTCAGGATGACAGTTCTGTAAACATGGACCCACCTCCATGCACGAGAAGGAGGGGAGATCTAGTAACAGTATGGAAAGGGTATCACCAGTCAGTCTTATATACAAACTCAGGATTTGCAGACACCAATAATTGCTCGCTAGCATGCATCTTAGCCGCACCCCTGATCATTAAGAGAGAACCTCCCTACTTCATGGGACGGTTTCTGCAGCCTCACCTTCCCTCCCAGTGTCCTCCACAAGGACACCTGGTTCCTCAGAGGACTCCACCAGGTCCTCACTCTCACTAAACTCCATCAGCCACTGCTGGTCCAGCCCCGCCCCATCAACTTTACTTCGGATAATTAGATACACTATTCCATGATCGATTCTGCAGATAGATGGCGTTGTCTCTCAGGGTTCTCCTGTCGCGCGAGCTGCTCGTGTGCAACCACTGTTTGCAGAGGGTTCGGGGGAGGGCTGGGGCGAGGAGATTGACTGCTGTACAGCTCCACAGAACAGCTGTGAGTATGAGTCGACCTTCTGCCAACTGTGTGACACTGTTATGGGTGTGCTCCTGTACAATAATTGTCTGCAGGTTGCAAGACTATGCAGTGCAGTGGCAGACAGACAGTCCGACTCTGTGCAGGTGGAGGGGGCAGTGCCGAGCCCGCAACAGCTAGAGCCGACTGCTGAAGAGATTGAGAACGCTGGTACGTCTGCACTCTACTGTAGACTCTACTGTAGAGAGAGTGTTTAGAGTGCTGCAGTGTGATTCCTCCCAGAACCATGCACTCTACTGTAGAGAGAGTGTTTAGAGTGCTGCGGTTGTGATTCCTTCCAGAGCCATGGCTGAAGGAAGAGCTCCAGTCGTTTTATCGTGGTCGTCAGAAGCTGGCGGAGATGATGGGAAGGGATCCAGAGACCTTCACTGATAAAGATGTAGAGGTGGGCGGTAGGGAGCATTCTACCAAATGCAGTGTGTGCTATGGTTACTGGTTACTGTGTGTGTTTAACAGGAGGCCATCCGCTACCTGCTGCCAACACGGCTGAGTGCAAGGGACGCTAGACCATTCCTGAAGGTAGAGCTGTGACCATCTGAGCACTTGCCACAACAATCACCCTTCCTCTCCCCTCTCCTCCCCTCCTCTCCCCTCCACTACCTTGCCAAAACACTCACCCCTCCTCTCCCCTCTCCTCCCCTCCTCTCCCCTCTCCTCCCCTCCTCTCCCCTCTCCTCCCTTCCTCTCCCCTCCACTTCCTTGCCACTGCCTTGCCACAACACTCACCACTGTGTGTGTCTACTGCCTTTCTAGCACCCCTCCCTTGTGTTCGCCAAGAGGAAAGGTGAGCAGCTGGCTTTTCTGTTACAAAGAGCTGTTGGACTATCCCCTCCCCTCCCTTCTCCTCCCCTCCCCTCCCCTCCCCTCCCCTCCCTTCCCTCCTCTCCCCTCCTCTCCCCTCCCTTCTCAGCTTCTGCATTTGATTCAACTGGCCGTCCTCTGGAGGCTGCCTTCTATACAGGATCTCCTGCCTATCATAATCTGGTTTATGAGATCCTCTGCCAGCAAAACCTGCTGGATGCAGCTACAGAGAGGAAGGAGGAGGAGGAGGAGGAGGAGGAGGAGAGGGAGGAGGAGGAGGAGAGGGAGGAGGAGGAGGAGAGGGAGGAGAAGGAGGAGGAGAAGGAGGAGGAGGAGGAGAGGGAGGAGGAGGAGGAGAGGGAGGAGGAGGAGGAGAGGGAGGAGGAGGAGGAGAGGGAGGAGGAGGAGGAGAGGAAGGTACCTATGCAGTGGGTAAAGAAGGAAACCCTTTCCAACACCATTGCAGAGGAGATCTCCGACAAGCAGGTGAGCCACAGGAATGATAGAACTCAAGAACCCAATTCAGCAGTCTACACTCATCACACACACATGATGGAGGTCTGTTCTCCTCACTGCAGTATGAAGACCTCATCTCTCGGTTATCTCAACTTGTGGCACACCCTCTTAGCAACAGATCAAAAGAGTTTCTCGATCGTTTCCGACGCCCCCTCTTCTCCTACCGCTCTCATGCAAAGGTGGCACAGCTTGAGGAAGGAGGGGAAGCATCTGCTGTGGGCAGGAGGAAGACTTCCACTGCACATGTGACTTTGAAACCAGGCGGTGGGGAGGTGAGGATAAACGAGCGTACTCTGTTGGAGTATTTTCCCCTAGTGGAGGACCGACAGCAGGTGCTGTTCCCACTGATGGTCACAGAACAACTGGATCGGTTTGATGTGAAGGCAGCCGTGAGGGGTGGAGGGACCACAGGTGAGCTTAGCAGCCTCCTTCTTCCTCCTATATACCAATGCTGATATTTCCTCCACCCCGGCACACACACTGCACACAGGTCAAGCGGGTGCAATCCGGCTGGGTATCAGTCGTGCACTGCTTGCATTTCCTGGTAACCATGGCAACACACTGGAGAAGGCAGGGCTGCTGGTGAGGGACCCAAGAATGGTGGAGAGGAAAAAGCCCGGACAGAAGAAAGCAAGAAGGAAGTTTGCATGGTGAGTCATGTGTATATCAGTGTTGTGTAACACTCACCTACGTACCCTCGCATTCATCTATCCCCTCTCATCCCCCTCTCACCCCCCTCCTACCCCCAGGGTGAAGCGCTGATCTATTGTGACTGGATAACCTTCTCTAAGTTACTGACATCAGACAATCATGACATCAGACAATCATGACTCATACGATCATATAATGACATGTTGACACTGATCATGTATAACACCGTGGTGATTGTGACATGGTTTAGTGCTGTGAGGTGGCAATGAGTTACTTTGGCCTGGAGCAGTGTCTTTGCCAGGTATTCAACATGGCTATGTCCATCATGACGTAGTGATGCTCTGGTTGAGAGGGGGTACTGTGTGGTGGAGGGTCCAGGTATAATAAAGCTAGGGTATTGCTCGATGTGGAGCTGTCTGTGTTAACTCACAATGTGAGGAGTCTCTTCCGAGCCTCCCTCACTCTCCTCCTCGCCTCCTGCACCCCCAGAGGCACCCCACCATCCCGCTGCTCCAGCCAGGCATGTGCTGCCTCCCCGACCCTCCCCACTCGGCACTGCAGTAGACAATGGTTATACACCAGCAGGGTAGAGGGGAGGCATTGTGGGCTACACACGGCCTCTCCCAGCAGCTGTAATGCTCGTCCTGGCTTTCCCTCCCCTACCAACATCACTGCAAGCATGTTCAGAGCGTGGGCCTTGAGGAGTGGAAATGTGTATAATCACACGATATTAGGCACACCCTGCACACACACACACACACACATATAACAGCACCTGTATCTTCCAAGTGCACTGTAACATGCCCTCCGGGAGCTGATCTGCTCTCAACTGAAGCCACTGAACTAGCTTTAAACACCTCAAGAGCGAACCAAGGGATCATTAACGTTATAGAGCTGTGACAGAGTTATGAACAGCAGCTGTTCTTACCTCTCACAGTAGCTCTTGGCTTCCCTCAACTGGTTCAGCTCAATAGCAGCCAAGGATCTGAAGCAGAAGGCCTGAGACAGGGCCAACATGCACCTCACTCCCTCCGCCTCCTCTTCCTTCTTGCACTGCTGGGCAAGCCTGGACTCCACTGAGGGCAGGAGGGTCTCCACCAGCTGTGAACACTGCTCATCTGCCTGGTTGTACTCCCCACTGCACAAGAGGGCCTGGATGGTGTGGAGGAGGAGGGTGGAGGCAGTGGGAAGGGAGGGGGGCAGAGCCTGTGTGGGGGGAAAAGATAGGGGAGGGATGATCTCAACACATAATGCGTACGGAAGAGTACAAGAGTCGGTCACCTTGGCACCACCTACAACTCTCCTAGTAATACTGGTAAACAGGTCAGCAGCAGTTTTGAACCTGAAAACAAAACAAATATACATCACTAACAGCCTCAGGTCCACAAACACGTCACCAATAGCCTCAGGTCCACAAACACGTCACCAATAGCCTCAGGTCCACAAACACGTCACCAATAGCCTCAGGTCCACAAACACATCATCGACAGCCTCAGGTCCACAAACACATCACTGACAGCCTCAGGTCCACAAACACATCACTGACAGCCTCAGGTCCACAAACACATCACCAATAGCCTCAGGTCCACAAACACATCATCGACAGCCTCAGGTCCACAAACACATCACCGACAGCCTCAGGTCCACAAACACATCACCGACAGCCTCAGGTCCACAAACACATCACCGACAGCCTCAGGTCCACAAACACATCACTGACAACCTCAGGTCCACAAACACATCACCGACAGCCTCAGGTCCACCACTTCTCCTGGCGACAAGGTAATGGAGTCTAGCTGAACTCAGACGGTTTTAGTCACCTCTTGAGCTGCATGGCTCTGCATGCTGTGAAGTAAGAGGCTTCCAGCCCTCTCCCACAACGTGGTGGCCAGAAAGACACACCCTCCTCATCCTTCCATAGAAGAACCTCCAGTGGCCTCCCTTCCTCTCCCTCTCCTCCTCCCTCTCCCCCTTCTCCTCCCTCTTCCATCGTCAATGCCTGCACACAGTAAGTGAGCCATTCAGGACCTGACACTTTTCTCATTCAAGAGCTGGGAGGTGTGTGCACTGTGTGTCCATACCTCAATGAGCAGGATCCTTGTCTCCATCTCAGCCTCAATGTTACCCAGTCTCCTGTAGACTGCAGCACAACTGTGCAGGGAGTACAGTACAGCAGTGTGGCTGGGGCTGGTGAAACACTTCTGGTAGTTGCAGAGAGCCAGGTGTGGCTTGTGCTGGGCAAGGGAGGAAGGAAGGGCTTCCTGAGACTTACGGTACCTCTCCAGGGTTTGGTAAATGGTTACCAGGTTAGTGTAGCACCCTGCAGCCAGCAGCCTTGTGATGGATGTGGTGTGTGGAGGGAGGGAAGGGTGCTGGAGGAGGGGGTGGAGGGCGGCGAGGGCCTCCCCATAGCGCCCAGCTGCATACAGTTTCCAGGCTGCACAGAGAGTGGGGAAGAAGACCAGTTTCAAACTGTTCAACTGGTGATGATCAATAACGTCACCTTCACTGTACTCCCTCTCGAGTGGTGGTACAAGGATTGTCTCCGTTGAAGGGCACTTCATGGTGTCCAGAGATCTCTTCACACATGCCACCATTTCAGACACACTGCTGCCCCCAACCTGCACAATACACGACCACAATATCACAGTAGCAGCTACAGTGCATTGTGTAACTGCATGTACCTCAATTGTCTCTGTTAATGTCTGCTGAAGAGCACAGAGCGTCATCTTCCCCTCAGGCACTGCACCTGCAGGCAAGAGACGTGTGTGTGTGTGTGTGTGTGTGTGTGTGTGTGTGTGTGTGTGTGTGTGTGTGTGTGTGTGTGTGTGTGTGTTTGAGGGATAAGAGAAATAAAAATGCAAAATAAAAATTAAGGGTCCGGTAGGGTACTCGTCCGTCCTCCCACAGGTGTGTCAGACCTAAAATATTCATTTTTACTTGATAGCATCTGAATGTTCCCCTCACATTGGCATATGATCCATTCTCCACATGTGCATTGATATACAATAGTGAGACTATATGTAGTCTAATTATAATATTTTCCTCTGATGGTATATTTATCTACACGCAGTACTAGTTGTTAGTTTGCTTGAATTGCTGGTCATCAGGGGAGTTCCCTTTCCGATCCTCGTAAGACCACGGGTTTCGGTCCCTTTAAACTCCCGACCCGTAGCCCACTACAGAAAGGGCGGGACCACTCCCCGCCTAAAGCTTTCTTAGAGGAGCCCAGCACTTGGTTACATTTAGAATATCCTGGTATCTTTAGCTATATTAATTTTAGTGCACCTGATGTTGACCATGATGACACGCAACTTTATTCCTTTTTCTTTCTCTAGTTCCATTGAGCAAACTTTGACTAGTTTAGCCTGTGGCAGTTTGGCAGGTTCTTTTAAAACAGTTATTATAGTTTACTGGTCCATATACAGAGGTTTTCTGTCTTTTGGTTACATCACTTCCTCAGTTTGTTGTTAGTAAACACAATAGGTTGTTGTTTACTGTGATAAGCGTCTAGACTTACTACACTACCAACTACAACAAAATTACACCCACAACTAGCTATAGCTACAGGCTTCAGTCAGCTGCTTTTTAACTTACCTTTGTACAATAGCAAGTGTGTGTATGTGTGTGTGTGTGTGTGTGTGTATGTGTGTGTGAGTGTGTGTGTGTGTGTGTGTGTGTGTGTGTGTATGTGTGTGAGTGTGTGTGTGTGTGTGTGTGTGTGTGTGTGTGTGTGTGTGTGTGTGTGTGTGTGTGTGTGTGTGTGTGTGTGTGTGTGTGTGTGTGTGTGTGTGTGTGTGTGTGTGTGCTCACTTGATGTCAAGTGCAGGAGGGCTGTGAGAAATGCCAGTTTCAAAAGACATCTCACTGCAAACACTCCTGTGGGAGGGGGGACAACAGTAGGATACTAGGAGAGCACAGTGTGTGTGCGTGTGGAGGAGGAGGAGGGATCTCTCACCATGCTCCCTCTGCAGTCTGGGGACAAGTGAAGGGAAGGCCTCCGTTAGACTGCTCAGCCGCAGTCCATAGTGCTGGCACACTGTAGAGGAATAACCATCCAACCAACTCTTCTGATTGGTCATTACTTATAATCATGCTTCCAGTGGTCAGACCTCTCTTGATGAGTGTGTTGGAGCAGTGTAGGGCATGGTTGCAGGTCCTCAGGCAGACCTCCAGCTGGGCCACTGCACACACCACTGCCAGCTCAGTGGGGAGGGTGTCCACTGAAGGAGGAAGACCTGGGGACACGTGTGGGGTCAACTGACTCCTGCCAGTGTACTTCACGTACCTTTTATCCTCTCCCACAGTGACCTGTACTGGCTGTGGATCTGATGTAGCTGACCAACGTCACCAGCAACAAGGGCCCTCTGTGGTGCGTGTGGTGTAAGGTCAAGTGTTTTTGCAGTGATATAAACACCCGGGAGCCACTCAGAAGACCAGTGGAGGTTAAGTGATCTCTCTTTTGGGAGGAGGCCATGCTCAATGTTTCACTTTTTCTTTAAGATGTCTTGTCTCGGCTGGAAATGTTTTATGTTATGATCGAGGTAAATAACAGTATAATTTAGGGGTGCAGTGCTAGTCTGGGCATGTCAGACTAGTGCAGTGTGTGGTGTGAGGGAGGGGTGGAG
This sequence comes from Agelas oroides, assembly GCA_949130485.1. Lineage (NCBI taxonomy): Eukaryota > Metazoa > Porifera > Demospongiae > Agelasida > Agelasidae > Agelas > Agelas oroides. The sequence goes on along the minus strand of OX422202.1, from coordinate 126,554 downwards.
GTGTGCAGATGGTAAGGGAGGGACATGTGTGCAGCAGTTTCTCTACCTGAGTCTTGCACGCCAGACAGTTGCTCTCTACGACCCATTGCTCCCTGCTGAACCCCTCCAGTCTGGATCCAGCTGGAGGGAAGGAGAGAGGTCCACTGTAATATTTATACCTAGGAGTGCAGTGGCTGCTTGTGCAAACGTTAGTATCTTAGTGTTCACACCCTGCTGCAGGAGCCCTAGGCACTCCTCGTGCCGGCCTCGCTGGTAGGCCTCCGCTGCACGCTCCACCTGCACAGCCATAGCCCAGCCACGCCCCCTTTCATGCGTCAATGAATGACGTGTGGTCGAAGCCCTTAGCGATCACTGAGACGATGGCTGCGCGGTACGGAAGGCGTATGTGGGAGTACTTTAGGAGCCGTGAGTTCAAGGAGTACCTGAGGTCCTGCCTCAGGCGGGACTACCTCTTGAGGTACGGGAATACACTATAACCGCTGACGACCCTTTGATTTATTACTGGTTATTAAATATCTCTTTTTCCCTCCCATCTTTTCGGCTGTGTTGGATGCTCTGAAACAACAGCACTGTGAGTCCTCGTGTTGTGGCACAGTAACATGTAGTGGACCACAGTTGTATAGTGTCTTGAAAGCTGTTCAGGCAACCACACAGTGACTGTTCCATATATTAAAGGCCTTCTAGTTGACATGTAATAGGTCACCTTTCCTTCCCTCTCCTTACTATGTGTTCATGCAAAACTAGTATTAATACTGAGATCAGAGCTTACCCTCCTTGCCCTCCTGTGCTAGCTTGTCCTCACTGAATGTGTTACAGCAATGAACACAAGTCCAGTTCTGAGACGAAGTGAACATGTGATGATTCATTTTGTGCTGCTGCGGCAGCCGTGCCAAGTAAACCAGTGTGTAAATTTTCTTTCTCTCTATCTCCTCATGTATTTGCGCGTACCCAGCACTTCTGGGGTCCTGGTGAGTGCATGCTGTGTCTACAGTGCAAGTCATAGCCAACCATACAGCCATATATGTAAACTGTTGTATCTCCCTCCCTGTAGTGGCAAACTGGGGCCTGCCACTGGCAGCCTTTGCTGACATGAAGAAGGATCCAGAGATCATCAGTCCCAAGATGACAATGGGTGTGTGTGTGTGTGTGTGTGTGGTAGGGGGTGTGTATAGGCTGTAATCATTTTCATAACGGTTATGTATACCTGTAATGATGCTAAAGTTACTGCACATTCCTGCCCCCTCCCCTCCCCCCCCTACAGCCTTATGTATTTACTCTGTGCTGTTCATGAGGTTCTCAATCAAGGTGGAGCCGAGGAACATGCTCCTGTTTGCCTGCCACTTTTCCAACGAAACGGCACAGCTCATACAGCTTGGACGCTGGGCAAAGCACGAGTGCGTGAGATCACAGCCTCATTTCCTGGCTCTTAAAGCTAGTATTATACAAGTCATGAAAGCTGGGGATGTATAGTAGTGTTCAATGAGTGCAGAGTGGTTGTGCAAGGACCTCAATTAAGTATCACCACTCCCTCTGCAGGTGGTCCAAAAGGAACAGAGATGCTTAGTACCATACTGGACATGCATAGATGTTCTATATGGCTGAAGGTTTATGTGCATAGTTCTTGTTGTCAGCTGTCCAGACTAGAGCAGTATATAGCCACCTTCAGGCCTGATCCATGTTACAGAACAGCCCTTATACAATGTCAACATGGCATCATCTGTACTGAATGAATTTACTATATATACATGTCTGAAATACCTGCAATAATGAATGTCTACTACAATAAAATATCATTTCCACTCCAACTTGAATGGTTTTCTGTTGTGGTGGATCTGAGCTTTGTGGGGTATATTTAGCTCCTGTTTCACCAGGTCAGCAGTGGACTCAACCTCTGCCATTTTGTCCAGATGAGAGTCATTGCGGACACCAAGCATACGGTTCCTGGAGGGGGGGATGCTTTGTTGATGTAATGCATGGGTTAGTAGTATACGAGGTCCATACCTGCTCCTCCTCCTGGTCTGGCTGTCAATGTGCACCAGTTGCATGGCCAGCCAGAGAACACAGTCCGTGTCCTTCCGGCCCAGGGGGGGAGGGGGTGAGACATCTCTGGTGGAGAGTCCCTCCTCACACCCCCTCACCACCCTCCCCTCACTGGCATAGTCAACTGCCTGGGAGATGAGTGGGTCATCCAGATGACCTGTAGTGACCTGTGGGGGGTGGGAGAGGGAGAGGGGAGGTAAGCTATAATAGCAGGTAAGTTATTGCTAAGACAAGAGCAGGATCAGATCTAACTTCACTTGTGTAACCAGTTGCACCCATTTCCTCAATCCTTGTGTTATCAAGTGAGTGTCTAACCTTCAGAGTGTCACGGGAGAGGGCCAGTGGATTATACTCATCACTGCTGATTGTGTCCAGAAAGACCGTCTGCACAATAAGAGATTTACCATCACAGCCTCTTGGACTCATGCAGCAGTGAACCCCACCTTCCTATTTCTGTAGCTGAGATACTTGTTGAAGAGTTCCCTCCGTGTGGCATCCAGCTCTCTGCAGCCTGGGCCCTCCATCTGGGAGACCAGTCCTTGTTGCACAGGAGCAAACACACGCTCACTCCACTTGCGATAGAGCATCTCTCTCTTACACTGATCCCGGGCCTCTTCAGAGCACAGAAACCCCTCTAGCTCCTGTGTGTGTGTGTGTGTGTGTGTGTGTGTGTGTGTGTGTGTGTGTGTGTGTGTGTGTGTGTGTGTGTGTGTGTGTGTGTGTGTGTGTGTGTGTGTGTGTGTGTGTGTGTGTGTGTGTGTGTGTGTGTGTGTGTGTGTGTGGGAGGAGGAGGGGGAGGGGGTCTGTGATATGCGTAGCAAACCAATGCAAGACTGGAGGTGCTTACACTCAGAAAACGATGCTCCTCCTCCAAAATGGCTTGGCAGACATCTTTGATTGCTGTGAGATCAGGGTCATCTGGGAGGGCCTGCATACAATGCACCATCAGCAAGACATCCATTGCATGCACACACTTGCACTTACCACCACCGCCCTCCTGGCCTTCCTGCTGAGCCAGTCCTCAATGTGCATGGCAGTTGAACCCCGGGAGGGCGCCCTCACTGGAGACACCCTGCCCCCTCGCGCCGGAAAGCCAGGCTTTGTCTCTTCCTCCTCCTTCCCTCCTCCAGCACCGTCGACTGGCGTCCCCAACAGCGCAGAACAGAACTCCCGGCTGTGCACCGTGATGGAACCCCCAGCCATTGTTATGTGGTTACCATGGTAACACTTACTCGCGTGGCACCCAAGGGGGCGGATCTGGATGAGCTTGCAGGGACTATTGCACGATTCGCTGGTAGCCACTGGCCACGTAGAATGTTGCACCATCATAGGGAGGAGGGATGGCGCCGTCAAGGCTAGCTCAGCTGGCTATGAGGTGAGGTGGACACACTTATGTCTGCCCCTTCAAGCTAACTCTTGCTCCCCCCACCCCTCACCCCCCACACAGCCCACTGCTGAGCATGTGGATGCACTCCTTTCCTCCTTTAGGGAGACAGGCACAGCTCTGGAATGTGGCATTCACTTCAATGGGGCAAAGTATAAGTGTGTGCGGGCTGACAAGAACTCCATTTATGCTAAGAAGGCGAGTCGTGAGCTTGATGACCCCAATGTGTGGTGTTACTGTGGATGATGTTCCCACTACAGGAGGGCTCTGGGTTTGTGGCAGTAAAGACAGGAAGTCTGGTCATCTTTGGGAGCTATTCCTCTGTCATGTTCCCCAGTGTGTGTGTGGAGGCAGTTGAGAGACTAGGTGAGGGACAGTCGCATGACTCTCATCCACTGCTCTTCATTCTGATGCTTGTTTACTATATACTGTGCAGGAGAGTACTTTAGAGCAAAGGGGAAGTAAAGACAGTGTGCACTACTGCTGTCAACATGCCAACCCTTAGCATTTACACTTTCAATTTTATCATTGACCTTCACTTTCATTGACCTGTACAATACTGCACTTTCATTGACCTGTACAATACTTCACTTTCATTGACCTGTACAATACTGCACTTTCATTGACCTGTACAATACTGCACTTTCATTGACCTGTACAATACTGCACTTTCATTGACCTGTACAATACTGCATAGCACTGTCTAATTAATCTGTTACACAATGCCTCGTGTTATGAAGGAGTTCAGAATACCTGTGTCTGTGTGTGACGCTATGTGTGTGCAGCTAGTCTAGTGGTGGCACACGGCCAGAGTTAGAGACCTGGCAGAACTCCTTTGGCCGCTCGTTGTACGTCTCCACCCCCTCCAGTCTCTCCAACACCCCCCACCCCTCCACCACTTGCCTAAGAGTGAGGGAAAGAGAGATAGAGTCTATTAGTCTGAGTCCAGGTCGTTCTGTAAAGACAGAGGTCAGCAGTGTTCATGACAGGGAATATGCTCACCCGAATGCGACATACTGTCTGTCCATCCATGGTGCTGGTTTGAGGGTGATGTAGAACTGGGAGTTGTTCGTGTTACGTCCATGGTTCACCATCCCTAGCACTCCGCTACTGTCATGGAGGACAGCAAAACACTCGTCTAGAAAGAAGAGGAGGAAGAAAGGTTAGCTGAAGCTCACCACTACAAGCTGTACAGCAGCTCTACCACTACAAGCTATACAGCAGCTCTACCACTACAAGTTGTACAGCAGCTCTACCACTACAACCGAACACTGTAGGATTTACCCTGGTACTCTAGGTACCCTATCACTGGAGTATGCTCAAACCACCAAACAGGATTCATAACTGGACTAAACCCCAAATGACGAGGCTCAGTCATGCTTCAGAAGATATGCAGGGGAAATTCCATCCCAAAGGGTATATAAGGTACTTGTGATAACTGCAGGCCGCAGTATGTGAGGACTACCTTCAAATGTTGCTCCAAATATTGACTCTCCTCCTGCACCACTCCCACCACTGATGTCTGGAGAAAGCACAACAGACTCACTGTCAGCAGTTCTTAGTGTGTTGACTAGCTCTAATTGTAGACACACTGTCAGTAGCTTGTGTTAGATATTGACAGTACATGATAAGGTTTTCATAGCCCAGGTGTTGGAACAGGTCAGCAGGAAACCATCACACACTCACACATTGTGTGGAAATATAGACCATTGTACAAATGGTTCATTGTTGGGACACAGGCAGGACTGGGAGTTCCTTTCACAAAGATACCTACCTCCACCCTGAATCCACCCTCCCTTGACGACCCTGTGGAAGAGGCTGTTGACATAAGACAGTCGCACCCCGGACCCAGATACTCCCCTCTCTCCTGTGCACAGGGCAGCAAAGTTTGCACATGTGTCAGGGCACAGATGTTTGTACAGTTCAAAGGTCAGTCGCCCAATCAGCTCTCCCTCAATACAGACATCCATGAAGACAAAGTCTCGCTGTGTGTGGTGGTGGGGGGTTGACGGTGGTGGGGGGTTGACAGTGGTGGGGGGTAAACACGGTCTGAAGATGAGGTTTTCAAAAGCTTACTATCAGGAAGCTGACCTCAGGGTTGCTGATGTGTGTGTTGTAGGCCTCCTTTGCCAGTGCCTCGTAGAATGGAGGGGGCCTACCAGGAAGGGGGAAGAGAAGAGATTCCATATCAAACATATGCTTAAAATCTCCTCAGTGTTAGAGGCAGCCTTTAATTGCCCACACCAGGCAGTGCTATATACACAGTGGATGGAAGTGCACACCTAAAGTCCTGGTAGTTGTAGTGCTGTGCTGCCCACTGCAGAAGGCCCTCCAGACCTCCGATGAAGTGGTCATTGCAGAACACAGCCACACTGCCAGAAAAGCTCCATGCCTCACCACCATGTGACTGAGGGGTGAAGCGACTAGTTCAGAGAGAGCAAGGGTTGAGGCTGCCTTTGTAAATGAAAGATTTGTAACCTTCTTCAGGTCTTCAGTGAAGATTTTCCACTGGTAGCCCATCAAAGGGACACACTCCGGCTCACTGCATAGCTCTGGGATGTCCCTGTGCAGGTGCTAAGGGGGGGTGGGCATGTAATAGAACATCCCTCATCACTGCACTACAGACACAAGAAATCCCTCATCTAGGTCTTAATAGAGCATATCTTCTCACCAAAAGTGCTAATTTGGCTTTGTGAAACTCTGGGCTGTACAAAAGTCCCACCAGCTTCGTACGATTAAACATACTGGCATGTCAACAACAACAAAAAGCTTACTGTACCAAATATGGTCACGGACCGTGGTAATAAAGTGCTCCGTCAGGGTTCAGTCCCGGGGAATTTCCTGTCAATTGTATCAAGATAACCTTAAATAGATCTTATCTACACGTTTATTTTGGCGGTCTTTTGCTTTCATCGCTGAGTTTCGTTGCAGACCCGTGTGTTCGTGTATGTGTGTAGGAAGATGGCTGATCTAACAGTTGTGGCAGTTTATTGTGACCCCTGACCAGAAGGCCAACACCTGGTACCGGAAAGTGACCTGATTAATGGAGCAACTAGTGCTTGTGTACCAGGAGTACGATGGTGGAGGTGAACGAATCATCAGTTGGGATGATCCACCTGACTTGCTATTGGACCTGTCAGGAGATAGTGCCAGTGATGACAGTGATGTTGAAAGAGATGATGGCCGTTCTCTTCTCGTGACTGGCCAAATAACTGGACAAGTTGACAAATTGGTGACAGGACAAATGCCCAAACAACACGTTGATGAATTGATACAAACACACAACAGTTCTAGGAAAGCAGTGGTATCTCATTTTGCCCAGGAAAATAGTGTACTTCATGCTTATAAAGTACACACGTGTGACAGTTCTCAAAAAGTATCTCATTTTGCCCAGGAACAAGGTGAACCGAGCCATGATTATAAAGTCACATATATTCAACAATCCGGACTTGCTTTCTCTTTTCGTGACCAGTACCAGCGTCTCCCAGCAGGTGATAGGCAGGGAATTGTGAGGGATAAAAATGGAGAAGTGTTGCTGATTGTTGACCACAAATTTGGTATTACTGTACTAAAAGATGCTCCTAGAGGAAAGGGAAATGCAAGAGAATTTTCTGTAAGACTGGCGACGTTTCGACGGATGCCGCAACTCTGGCTGAGAGCCAACCCCTCTGCTGAAGCCCTAGCTCGAGTCGGTTTCATGTACCTTGGTCAGGAGGATCGTGTGCATTGTTTCTCGTGTGGAGTCATAATAAGTAAGTGGGAGCGAAAGGATCCGCTGCGTGAACACTTGACTAGAAGCCCTCACTGTAACTTTCTCAGAGAGAACTTTGCAGCGCAGGTTCAGCAGTTTGAAAGAGAGCACCTGTCTGAAAGGTATAATGATAAGTATGCAAACAGTTCTGCTCGATTGCATTCCTTTGAAACGTGGCCACTGGGCTACATCGCTACTTCCTATCAGTTAGCCAGTGTTGGGTTCTTTTATACAAGACTTGGGACTAAAGTTCAGTGCTTCTCCTGTGGTCTCTCCTATGAGGAATGGAAGAGAGGCGATATTCCGCTTATTGTGCATCGTAAGCTGAGTCCACTCTGCAAGTTTCTGAACACATTAATTTCCAAAGGGGTGCCTACCCCCGCACCTATAACAGGTCCCCTCCCGCCTTTCCCCCCTCTCCGATCAGAAGCGTCTGGCTATAGCTTGCCTCCAAAGCCTGCAGGCGTACATTATCATGAGGTACAATTACACAAAGATAAAGCGTCAACAAAGCCAGATTGGGCCAATGAGCAGATACGGCAAAAGTCATTCAAGCATATGTCGTCTGAGGTGCCAGTGTCAAGTGAAGAGTGTGCAAAAGCTGGACTTTATTTCATTCGTCAGCCTGATGTAATGCGATGTTTTTGCTGTGATGTGGTTTTGCAAGGGTGGATCGATGGAGACATACCAGTAGAAAGACACAGAGAGGCAACCCCCCACTGCAAGTTCCTCCTGGAATTCTTTCCTACCAAGCTGGAGAAACAATCCTTTGATGATGGCTTTGACCCCAGCACTCTTCCTGAGCCAATTTATGATCCCCAGCATTCTCCCACATCTTCCCTGAGCAGGAGGCTTTCTCAGCTACACTGGGAAACACAGTACCCCTTATCCGACTCACAGTACAGGCAGTCATCTTCTCATGTCATTACCCCCTCCAGTGAACAGCAGTACACTGTCCAGCCCTCCTACTCTACCACTGGCTATGCACAGCAATCACTGCACCCTTCCACCCTTTCCTCTCCCTCTCCATCATTCCCTCCCTCCCAACCTCCCTCTTACCACAACAGACTCACTGCTACACTCCACCCCAGCATGTCCTCAGCCATGTCCAACCAGACAGCCTCCCCGGCTGGCAGTATCCGCCAGTACTCACCAGCTTCGTCATTCAACCAAGGCCCTTTCTCTTCAAGCAGACTTCAGCCAGCCAGCAGCCAGTATGCTTCTTCCAGTGCCAGCAGTCTCCCACCCCGAGACGAGTTTGTTGGCTATCCTTCTCATGTTCCCTCTCCTTCTGTTGTTCCTGGAGATCCACTCTTTTACTCAAGTCAGGGAAGACATGTGCGCCTTCCTCCATCCTACCACTTGCAAAGAGCTTCACCATTGTCCCTTCCCCCTGAGCACGCCCGGATGAATCCTGTGCAACTTCCTCCCAACTACACGGTAATGTTGGTTCACATTTTGTTCTAAATAGAGCCCACCAGTACTGGTTCATGTACAGTTGCTTATCGAATATCCCCCTGCAGGCCCCCGCCTCAGCCAGTGAAGAGAACAGCAAGGTCTGTGTTGTCTGTATGGATGCCCCCCTACAGATGGTACTGGTCCCCTGTGGCCACATGTGTGTGTGTGAGGAGTGTGCCCAGCAGATTAACCAGTGCCCCATCTGCCGTAAACCAACCCAGAGCACCATAAAGGTCTTCATACCTTACTAAAAGCCAGTGTACCACCACAATGACTTGCTATGGAGCACAAGGTGTTTGGCAGAAATGTGTGGCACTCTGAGCAGTGAAGACTGAGCAAATGTGCTTCACAGAGGAATGAGAACCTGTTATGATTGTCTATGCAGTTGCGTTGTTGATTTTAAGAGTACATTTGTTTGTTGTCTTGAGAGTAGCCAAAAGCAGATGAAACGACAAATACAAACCATAGACAGTCAACTTCATGTGTAGTTATTTTTATTCCTTATATGGTGATACATTAATAATTGTGATGAGATTGATATAAAGCAGAACCCGGCGGAGTTAGTTTGGTGTGAGTAGCAGAGGTGTTTTATCGTCCACTTGGAGGTGCAGACCACTGGCCTGAGGAGATCCCTCGGCCTCTGCTATCATGTCCAGCTGAGAGGGCAGTGCTGGTACACTCATGGAGACAGTGTGCTCCTCCTGCGATGATAAAATAAAATGAGGGAGATTAGATAATTAGGGTTATAGGTTATCAAACATTCACTTCATCCCTTGAATATATTTTGGTACCTATATTCATAGTCATAGCTATTGACTGACCACCTCTGAGACTATATTGACCACCTCTGAGACTATACTGACCATAGCTGAGACTATACTGACCTCGAGCTCAGGATGAGTGATCTGTGGGACAGGCAATGTATGCAGGAGGGGGCGTGTCCCTGGGGTTTGTGTCACCATGGACTTGCTTCGTTGGGTGCGATGTTTTCCTCGACGGTTGTGCTCAGCTGCAGTGCCAGGGTTGGATGAACTTTGGCGATAGAACTGTACCCGTGCCCGGGCCACAGAGATGCGTCGATGAACATCGACATAGAGGTCTGTCTCATCAATGATCTCCTCTCCGATGAGCTCTTCTATCACATCCTCCATTGTGATGATACCCACCAGTTCTGGCTGTGGAGGTTGTGTGTGTGTGTGTGTGTGTGTGTGTGTGTGTGTGGAGGGGTGTGAAAGGTCAGATGGACTCAAGCGGTAGGCTAGTGAGAGGTGCATCCTGACCTCTGAGGATTCTGTCTCTTCATGGTACACAAGCGAGAGGTGACCTGAGATGGGTTAGGGTGCACTGAACAGTAATAACCATAGACCCAGCTTTTGTAAATGAGCAGGGGCTTACTCCTTCCAGTCTGGAAGTCGTTGAGGAGGTCAAAGAGGGGGAGGGTGGCAAGGCAGGAGGGAGGAGCAGTATAGGCCCCTTCCAGGGTGTGGATGGGTGTGCAGTCGTCAGGGTCAAGCTTGATGAGTTTCTTGACAAGCAGAAGTCCAACAATGTTTGACTTGTCACCTTTGAACACCGGCACACGGGAGTGGCCTCGATGGAGCATCTATGAGGGGGTGGTGTGTGAACATGTGATGTATTCATGACTCATTAAAAATGCAACACGAATGCACTTTACACTATGAATATGACAATGAATCTACATGCCACACACAAGACCTACAAGTGTTGGGAACAAGGGGCCCATATAAAACCAACCACTGATGTACTGATCTGATATAGTAGCAGGGTGAGCTTGAGGCCAAGGGTGGGCTTGAGGCCAGGCACAAGACGTGTACCTCATTCATGGTTGTCTGGTCAATGACACCATCCACATCAAGCATGAAGACACTCTCCACGGGAGTCATACAATCACCAACTGTCTTGTCCCGCATTTGCAGGGCACTCTAGCATGTGCATGTGTGTAGGGAAGGTGATGACGGCTCTAAGCCAGACCATCAGAACAACGGGACTATAGTTATGTGAGGAAGTTACCTTGACAATGAGCACTTCATCGTCTGTGAGTGGCTCCTCATTTTCATGTGAGCGATCCCCATGCAGTTTGACCAGCTCTTGCAACTCTGGTAGAAATGGGGAGGGGATAGAGAGGGAGGAGGGAGGGGGTTAGAGAGGGGGAAGGGTGGATGTAGAGCACATGCACCTGCTCTCCTGAAGAATGTGCTATGCCCTTTCCCCAACAGACAGTCAAGCAGCATTGCAATAGGGAAGGCAATTGGGTATAACACAGCCATTAGTACCATCACAATCCTAAGAGGAAGGGAGGAGGAAGGAAGGAGGAAGGGAGCAGGAGGGAGTAGGAAGAGAGGAGGAGGGAGAATGATGATCTAAAATTCAAAATGCAGAACTTTAGACTTACGGTGAGCAGTAGTAGCCAATGGCCAGTCCGTATCTGGTGCAGAGGGCCTGAGGGATGATTCTATGGGAGGAAAGGGTACAGTATTGTGAGGTGGCTTCACTGTACATTACTGCCATTCAAGTGAGAGCACTGTGAAGACATGTTAACTAGCCAAGGCCTTATTTGGGGTGACCCGTGATAATGTGCTTACTCTCCAAACAGCAGTACTGCAGTGACCGAAACAATGATGGCGACCACCTCATTTGTAATCTTAGCTAGGAAGATGGGCATGGTCTCCACGGCTGCTGCGTTGGACAGGAGCAGAGTCACCAGCAGAAGGTGGTGGTGTCGCACGAGCAGGAGGATGCGCTTGGCGTACTTCTTCTCCCTTGGCTTCCCCCCACGACTGAGCACCTCCAGGGAGAGCTTGTCAAGAGATAGCAGGCCCATCGTGAGCCCAGACATTAGACCTGGGAGGAGCGTGTGTGCAATGAGCATTTACAACTGGTATGGGTTGGGGTGTGGCTTTCAAGACATAGCAATCCCTGTGGTATATACACATATTAAATACTGCATACTAAAGTGCTAGGCTCTCAGTATTTGAGTTAACAAAATCCAAGGACTCCTCACCAGCAAACAGAACCAAGAGGATGTATACTCCAAGGTAGATCCAGAACAGTGCCTGACTGGCTGTGACAAACACCTGCTGGTGGAACTCCTTGCCGTCACATTCCACCACCTCTGAACTCACAAGTGTACAAGTGATGTTTGTGTGGTTGTCTCCCATCATTCCAGCTGGCAAGAAGCAGCAAGAATGGTCCCCAATTTTGTGATCAGACTTTTGGTGCGTGTGTGTGTGTTGAGGGGGGAGGGGGAAAGTGTAGCTACCCATGCACCCTCAGTTAATACTTTTGGTGTGTGTGTGTTGAGGGGGGAGGGGGAAAGTGTAGCTACCCATGCAATCTCTAATCAGCTAATACATACCTAAATCCACAGTACTTCGGTCTTCAAAATGTTCGCAGAGCGAAGGCGTGGCTTGCTGACTCAGCACTTGCGAAATGGCTGCCGTGCGCTTCGCGTTCATTGGCTGCGGAAACATCGCTCGGTTCCACCTGCGCGCGTTGCGAGAGAGCACGTACTTGGCGGAGGTGACTGCCGCTGTGGACGTGCGCAGAAAGAGTGCGGAGAAGTTCTCCAGCCTCCTTCAGGCACCATGCAAGGTGGGTGGGGCTAACAGCAGACTGCACCTCTTCTACACCCCGCCCACACAATGATACCGGTATTCACAGTGCACCACTTCTCCCATACACACATCCACTCCTCCACTCCCTCACACACAGGTATTTACATCACTGTGTGACGCCCTACAGTGGGGGCAGTTTGATGCGGCAGTGCTCATGGTCCCTCACCATCTCCATGAGACCTACGCTGTGCAGTGCCTGGAGGCTGGTAAACATGTTCTGCTGGAAAAGCCCTTGGCACACACACTGGACTCTTGTCGGAGGCTACTGGGAGCAGCAGACGACAGTGACTGTGTGTTCATGGTTGGGGAGAACTCCACACACTGGCCTGAGGTCGAATCCTTCAATGCACCACAGTGTCTAGTGCCCCCTTGGATTGCTGACTGTCATTGTTCCGCAGGTGTGCAAGACGAAGGAGCTGATTGAGAGTGGAATGATTGGGGAGCCACACTTTGCCAAAGCAAACTACTGGGAGTCCTTTGGCAGGTACCAGACATTTTGTGAGGAGAGATCTGCAGCAATGCCTACCTCACCACCTCCCTTGCAGCTCCTCTCTACTGAAGGATCCTGCACTGAGAGACCCCAACCACTGGCGGTTTGATCCAGCCAAATCTGGAGGAGGGATACTAATGGATGGAGTGACACACTGGGTCAGACCTCTCAGAATATGGTTGGTGTGTGAGGAGGGAAATGTTGCCTGCACCTCTTAGGCTACCATCTCTGCTGTGGCAGGTTTGGGGAGCTGGAGGAGGTAGTAGGTGTGGTGGGACATCCGTACCAGCTCAGTCGGGTGGAGTCCCTGGCACAGGTGCTGCTGCAGTTCACCAGTGGAAAAACTGCCACCCTCTATGGGCACTACAGCACTGCCCCCATGCACCCCCTCCCCTTCTTCCAAGTCTTTGGAGAGAAGGTATATACTACATACATTTGGCAACCCATTTTGTTCCCTTCGGCTTTCACCAGCCTTGGATCCCTCCCGGCCCCTTGACTGTAGGGTGAGATAGTGATCAATGGCTCCTTTGATGGAGGCATGTCAGTGTACACACAGGAGCGTCCCTCTGGCCAGGATCTTGGCAACCTGGGTGGGTACAGTGCAGCCTTCACACCTCAAATGGAGCAGTTCTTGGGTGCCGTGGTAGGGGGATATCGGCTGGAGAACAGTGGAAAGGAGGCCCTGGGGGAAGTGGGCGTGGCACAGGCTGTGTATCGCTCTCTCAAGACAAGACAGTGGGAGAAGATACCAGCTGGCAGGATGCCAGCTAAACCTTAGTCTCATGTTGCACATGTGTAGGAACTTTGCTTGCCAAATGTACATCATGAATCAGAATATTGCCGAAATAAAAATTACAACCCAAGAATGACTGAAGGAATGATTAGATTGTGGGTAAACATGGCTCACTGCTCGTCACCATCATCAGTGTACATGTCAGCAATCATTTGCAGTGAGTTTGCTGCCCTAGGCAAGGGGGGAGCAGTGTCAGGATCAGAATCTAGCTCCCCTTCTGACAGCTCTTCCCCTCCTCGCCTCCCAAGTCTCCCCTCCTCTCCATCCTCAACTGCTTCTTGCTGTCTCCTCCCTCCTTCCTCACAATGCTCCGAGGGCTGTGTGCTAGTGTTGACTTGATTTCCACACTTCGCCACTGCAGAACCAGACATGATAGCAGGGACAGTCTGCAAAGGTGTACCTTTCCAGGTAGCATCCACTTTACCTTTGTGTGTATAGATGTTGCTCTCCTCGCTCATCACCACATGTAATATGGGGAACTCAACCACCTTCTTATGCTTCAGGTTGTCACAGAGTGTGCTGCCAACCTCCAGCTGGCAGTACCTACAGAGAGCCGCCATCCCCACAAAGTCATTACCCACGTCTCCCCCGCCCCATTCCCCAGATGTACCTAGGTTCTTTTGGCTGCAGTCCATCTACCAGGAACACATCCACTGCTGCCACACCACCACCTCGCACATACCTCTGCAGCCTATACAGTGGAACAGATAACCCATAGCATACATATGGCACCGCCAGACAGCATGCACCAGCCCACCTGTGTCTGGTGACTGGTTGACTGTCAGTTGGGTGGATATACTTGTTCAGAAGGTCTCTCAACACAGTGTTCTCTGGGACACTGCACAAAATTTAAACAAACAAGTCAAATTACTGGGGTCGAGCTTCTGCTTGTGTTCAGACAGACGATAAGTGGTACCTGTCTTCCTGGTACTCTGCCTCACTCTGTGGAAACACCAGGTGCACCCGCCACAGGATGGTCCAGCGACGTCTGCAGGGATGAGAAACACTTATACCGTAATCTCCCGAAAATAAGCCCACCCTCGAAAGTACGCCCACCCCCCTTTTTTGAAAGAAGTTGTTGCAAAGGGTACTTTTCTCTCGAAAGTATGCCCACCCATTTATGCCGCAGTGCATGCTGTTATGTTAAGCAAGAAGCACCAAAGAAGCAGCACTGTGCAAGAGGATGGGGACTAACAAATGAAGGCAGACACCATTTGCTGTTATTGCGTAAGCAAGCGCATGACAAAAGAGGCATTGAAGAATCACTGCATGCGCAAATAACAAGGGCTAGACTAACTGCGTGTGAGGTGTGTGAGGTGGGCTTATTTTCGAGAGAAATATCACAACTCTCGAAAATACGCCCACCCACTCTTTTAGGAGCCACTTAAGTTCATCTCTGTACTTTTGAGAGATTACGGTAACGCAAGAAGTCATTTTGTAAGTCTCCATTTGGGTTACCTGCGAGCCTTCTGGGTGGGTTACCTGTGACCCTTCCGGGTGGGTTACCTGTGACCCTTCCGGGCGGGTTACCTGTGACCCTTCCGGGTGGGTTACCTGTGACCCTTCCGGGTGGGTTACCTGTGACCCTTCCGGGTGGGTTACCTGTGACCCTTCCGGGTGGGTTACCTGTGACCCTTCCGGGTGGGTTACCTGTGACCCTTCCGGGTGGGTTACCTGTGACCCTTCCGGGTGGGTTACCTGTGACCCTTCCGGGTGGGTTACCTGTGACCCCTCCGGGTGGGTTACCTGTGACCCTTCCGGGTGGGTTACCTGTGACCCCTCCGGGTGGGTTACCTGTGACCCTTCCGGGTGGGTTACCTGTGACCCTTCCGGGTGGGTTACCTGTGACCCTTCCGGGTGGGTTACCTGTGACCCTTCCAGGTGGGTTACCTGTGACCCTTCCAGGTGGGTTACCTGTGACCCCTCCGGGTGGGTTACCTGTGACCCCTCCGGGTGGGTTACCTGTGACCCTTCCGGGTGGGTTACCTGTGACCCTTCCGGGTGGGTTACCTGTGACCCTTCCAGACTGTTCTCGAGGTATTGATGGAGTGCAGGCTCATTCCAGGCGGCTGGAGAAGAACTACGGTGCCACGCCTCCCAGCCTCGGTGCGCACCCACTGCAACTGACAGACAAAAATGGGTCACTGACACATCACTCTCCTGTGCCTTTGGGTATCCCTACCTTACTCCTACCACCCTGCTCTCTATCATGACATACACGCCCCCGGTGCATCGAGTCCACAAATCGACTGACATCTTCTAGAAAATAGTAGTCTGAGGAACAAAACAGCAAGCCTTGTTTATGATTGGGTCCTCAGGCATGTCTATAGTGAATCCACTCACCACTGAGAATCCGATTATCATCAAACTGTGAGAGAGAGACAAAGGCAGCCTTGCGTCTCTTCCCGTCACAGCCGAGTTCCAGCTTGTGCTGTTTCACACAGGGAAGGCTACAGTACACCAGAAACGGTCAGTCACCTGGTGTGCTCTATTTAGAGAAGCAGCTCCTCCCTACCTGCAGGACAGTCTGCCACAGGCTGGACAGCGGTACTTCCAGGATTGGTCTCTACAACTCTCGCACAATTGCCTTCTACCATCCTGGGTTAGCGGCAAACTTTCCTCACACATATCACCGAAAACGGCTCACTTCCGCACGTGCACAAAAGGGTGGGGCTGCTCTGCGCATGCGTAATCTGATGAGTATCTGCATAGTTCATCTTTACATTGCTTACAACCTGACAAATCCCTGTGGGGTTCACTCACGCTCACCCCTCTAATTAGTCTTGTTTTTTATCCTGAAGTGCTCTGACGCGCTCAATGTAGGTTGGGTGTGAAAGGTGAAAGGCAGAGTAGAGGTGATCAGCAACAGGGAAGGCGAGGTTGTCCTTGTACAGCTTGGTGAGGGCAGAACGAAGGGCCCTGGCTCGCTTCAGTTGCCGGGCAAAGGCATCTGCCTGGTACTCAAATCTGCGAATTAGCTGAGTCATCAGAAACCCAAAGACCTGTGAAGGAGCATACCATTTTCTAGTGCACGTGCAGTTGCAGAGAATGTAGCTACACACCTCAAAGTAGGGGATGAAGATGAGTTGGAAGACAAGAATGAGTCCGATGATGGTGGGACGGGAGGAGGGGAACCCAAAACTTGTGTAGACGTCCTGCTGATGCACAAAGTACCCAAACATGAAGAAGATGAGAAAGAAGTTCACCTGTGTACGGGAGGGAGGGGCGGTAGAGTGTGTGTGGACACAATCAAGATAGAGGAGAGAATAAACTGTGAACAAGCTAGCCAGCCAGCCAAGGACTGACCTCAGCAACACAGATATTCTTGAGATTGTGGCTGAGCTTCCAGTGACCAAGTTCATGTGCCAGGACTGCCACAATTTCCTCAACAGAGCAGCCTTCCTGCATGTGTGAGAAGGTGGAGCAATCCACGCCTTCTCAACGTAAATGACTACACAAGTCATACCTTTTTCTTGTTTTCTTGGACTGCACCCTCTTTTGCACCTTCACCTTCATTCTCCTTTCCCTCCCCCTTTTCCTCCCCCTCTTCCCTTATCGTCTCCTCCTCCTCCTCCTTTTCCTCCCCCTCCTCCTTCTTCATCGTCTCCCCCTCCTCCCTCATCGTCTCCTCCTCCTTCTTCATCGTCTCCTCCTCCTCCCTCATCGTCTCCTCCTCCTTCTTCATCGTCTCCTCCTCCTCCCTCATCGTCTCCTCCTCCTCCTTCATCGTCTCCCCCTCCTCCTTCTTTGGCATCAATCCCTCCTCCAGCAGAGTGTCAAACAACACAATGCGCTTGTTCTTCCAGAAGCCATAGAAATATGCATTGCTATGAGCAGACCTGCATGTGTGTGGAGTTGACCAACATGCTAGTATTCACGATTGTATCACATGAAGTTGCATGGGCGCAGACTGACTGACCGTTTTGAACCCTCTACCACAAGGATCTTCTTGAGGGGAAACTGGAGGCTGGAGGCGAGACCTTCAATGGAGGACCGCAGCTCCCCCTCTGGGAGTGGTGTGAACTTGTCAAAGAGGGGTGCAATATAGTCGTGGTAGACCATGATGAATATCTGCAGATGGAAGAAAATGCTAGTTAGGTTATTGTGCCACTTGATGCAGATGTCCTCGATGGCTCATAGTGACAGGAGTGTGTGTGTGTGTGTACCAGGGAGATGATGAACACAAAGCCCCATGCATAGATGTAAAAGTGCTCTCCTCCCCAGTGGATGACAGCGACCAGGCCAGCACCGATTGGGGGCACGAGGAGGCAGAGGAGGAGAAACATCTTCAGTTTGTCCTTGATGAAGAATCCCATTGTCTGGGTGTGATAAGGATGTGGGGAGGGAGAGAGCATGGTCACACAAACCATTAGGTATACTGCGGTCATGGGTACCTGTTTATTGAAGCCATGCTTTTCCTCCAGCACAAAGGTGGAGTAGACACTCCAGGGGATCTCCACAATAGTGGAGTATGTCAGCACCAACAGCAGGAAGACAACTGTCTGGACTACCTGAGTGGGGTGGGGAGGAGAGGAGAAAACAGAGGGTGTACTGAGGACTACTGGGAGATGGATGATCTGGCTATTCACTTAATCATACCTCATACTCCCCTCCATAGCCCATACTTGCAGTGATTGACCCAGCCGAGTGCCATGCATATGGGATGGCCCCAATGAGGATGAACACCTAAGGGGGTGAATAGTTGGTATTGGCACACCCCACATAAATATTGGCATGGACACGAGTCCCCCACCAGAAATTCTAGCTCCTTAAAGAGCCCAAACACCAGGGAGAAAGTGCTCTTGTCCAGCTGGTAACGTCGTGACTTGTCAAAGGTGTTCTGGTCAATCTTCCCCTCCAACTCAGGTGGTACTGCCAGTAAGGTGCGGTATACTCGTCGCTGGACGGTGGAAATATGGCAGGGCATAAGAATTCATGACGGATCACTCAGACAGTAGTTATGCATGATTAACTGTATGGGCAAGCTCAGCGCTGAATGATTCATTACTGTACACGTGGATCTTGCCTGTCTCCACTGCAGGTAAGTCTCCCAGAGGTAGGCTACCCACACAAACACCAGACACGGCCACAAGTAGTCCATCGCTGCAGTACGCCAAGCATGCAATATCGTCTGGGGGTGTGTCACAACAGGATATTAACAAGCCACATATTTGTATCTTGGGGGAAGGGCTACCTTCCATGTGGCTCCAGTGACACGGAACTGTCATGGTGCATGTAGACATACCCATCTCCCTGGCACACATACACACACATGGAGGGTACATTATCTGTGATTTAAAGTCCCGTTCACCCTGTTGTACATTATGTAACATCAGATATAGTACATCGTATATTGATGGAATATCTGCTGCAGTGAATGAAGTTCAGTCAGAACTGCAGTTCGTAGAGTTTCTTCTTGTTTTTTTGTCTCCTATTGTGAAATTAGGAAAACTGCATCACAAACTGTCACACAAGCTATGTGGCAGGCATGTGTAGCAACTGACCGTGGCTGGCTGCAGTGTTCCGAGCAGTGTCGACACACCACTGCATTTCTGGAGACCTGCCTCAGGCAGTGTGGACAAGGCTTGTGGGATCGCCCTGCTCTTGCGCCACCTGCTACACACCTCTGCTTTGGGGGCCTGTGGGTGCAGGCCAGAGGAAAATGAATGAGAACTGTCAACAAGTACAACCACACATACTGACTTTTCATCCCCAACTCCCCTCTCCCTTGCTTGCACAGAGACATCACACTCCAACAGTGGGGGTAGCCCAAGGGTGACCCTCACTCCATTGACTTCACTAAGTGTTCTGGTATACTGTCCTACAGAGGAAGCAGCTAGCTTCACTTGTGCATCCCAACGCAGTGCCTCTGACAGCTCTGTCAACTGGCATATGAAAGTGGAGAGAGGTTGTTGATGCGGAGGAATGGCTAGTAATAAGAGACTACTGCAATAATCAGTGTAGCAAATGCAGGTGCACCCACCCTCTGCATGTCCATGTCAATCTCTTTGACCCTGTTGAGTAGGCGTGTCCTCTCTTCCCCCAGCCTCTTCACCTCCCCCTCACACTCCCCCACCAACACCCAGCACACCTCACTGTCTCCACAACATCGTTCCACCTGGCTCTCCAAACGACCCAGACCACGTTGAAGCTGCCTACAAGAAGAGAAGAAGATCCTAACAATAAACTGGAAGCTATCTACAGTCCATCGTCCATGAGACTGGGAGGCACTGGGATCGGATTTCTATAGAGCAGACACTCAGCCATTCCCCCGGCAGCTAGACAAAAAACAGAGTTCAAGTCTATCCAGCACTGAGATTGCTATATCTACGTACCCCGGTGTGGTGTGGCATACCCCAGTGTCTTCAGGCTCCTCAGTTTCTCGATGTACAGTGAGTGTCCCTCGGCAGCTGCCATCCCTGGGCGGGGCGTATATTTGGGGAGCCCCACCCCCACATTCGATCACGAAGTTCAAAGTTGCTGAGAAAGGCGCCGTAAGTGACCACGTGGAGCTTGAGAGAACGCAGAATGGCCGTGCAGCCTTGCCAGCAGTTCTCCCTTGGTAAGCCACAGGAGGTAATATATATGATGTGAGGTGAATAGCTAGTTCCCCTCTCTTCACTTGCAGACAGCAGTTCTGAGCATGGATTCATCCGGTTCTATCACTCCATGCCGGAGGTCAGTCATGGCCTAGGACTCAAGTATGATGGTATTGCTAGAATGTGCAGATCTGATTATACTTCCCTTCTGCTGCTGCAGAAACTAAGCACCACAGTCCGTGTCTTCGACAGAACTGTGAGGAAAATGTACTGTATGGCTATGAAACCATGGGATCGTCTGTGCCTCTCCCGGCCATCCCTCCACATGCAGGACTACTACACTGTACACGGTGAGGATGCACTGCTTGCTGCCAAGGAAGTTTTTCACACCAACTCTGTGATCAAGAATCTGGGAACAGGTAAGCTACACCAGCTCCCCCCCTTCCTCCTTCTCCTCCCTCCTTCTTCTCCTCCTTCCTCCTTCTTCTCCCTCCCTGTTGTCCCCCTCCTTGCTCCCTCTTCATTCCCTTCTCCCCTTTGTCCCCCCTTTCCCTCCCCCCTCCTTCTCCCCCCTCCTATCTTTCTCCTTTCTCCTCTCTCCCTTTTCTTCCCACTTCTCCCCACTCCTTCCAGGGGAAAATAAACTACAGTCTGTGCTATTGAACAGACTGAACTTTGAGCAGTTTGTACGCGACCTGCTTCTTGTCAAGCAGTATCGTGTGGAGGTGTACCGCTGCAAGACACGGGGAAGCAATGACTGGACTATAGCATTCAAAGTAGGTGCAGCAGTGTTCTTCCTGTTGGGTATACTGCTATGGTATTATGAGTTGGAGGAACTCTGTCTCTCTTTCCAGGCATCTCCAGGCAACCTTCAGCAGCTGGAGGAGGTGGTGTTCAGAGGGGGGGAGGTGACTGGCACATGTGTGATGGCAGTGAGGGTGGTGGGGGGAGAGGCGAGCCAGAAGGTGGTAGGTGTGGCCTTTGCTGAGCCTGCAGAGAGAAGGCTGGGTGTGACAGAGTTCCTAGACAGTGACCAGTTCTCTAACCTGGAGGTACTTTATCTTATGGTGATGAACTGATTTTGAATGATGCCATAAGTTTGGGAGCTTTGGTGGTATTGGTGAGTTACTGTGAAGTTAATGTGATCTTCTGTAGGCACTGCTGGTGCAGTTGAGCCCAAGGGAATGTGTCGTTGATGGTAGTACAGAGGCCAGCCGGCTGCGGCATACCTTGCAGAGGAGTGGTGTGCTCATCACTGAGAGGAGGAAGGGTGAGCCAGTTCTTCCCTACCCCTTTCTGGTTTCATGCCTTCTCCCGCTTGTTCCTATACAGCGGACTTCTCTTCTCAGGACGTGGTACAGGACCTTAACCGGTTGCTCAAGCTTGAAGCTGGAGCAACCAGCACTACCTTACGTGAGTTGGAGACCCAGTGTAGAGGGGAGAGAGGATCATGTTCTCTCTGTCCTTGTAGCTCAGCTGGATCTGACACATGCAATGGCATCCCTCGCTGCACTGATCAAGTACCTAGAGGTGTGTCCATGTGCATAAATCTGTGGTGCCGCATTGTGTGTTGCAGGATCTGCTCCCTCCCTCTCTTCCCCTCAGCTTCTTGCTGATGACTCCAGCTTTGGATGCTACCAGTTACAGACATTGGACGTTTCTCACTACTTAAGGTGGTGTAAGTTGTCCACCTCAATCTGACCATCACATTTAGATTGTCTCTTTGCTTTCAGGCTGGATGCAGCTGCAGCAAGGGCACTAAACCTTGACCCCTCCCCAGGGAATGCCCGTACCAGCCACCTGACAGGCCTGCTGAACAAGTGCCGCACAGCACAGGGCCAGAGACTCCTGGCCCAATGGGTCAAGCAGCCACTGCTGGACAAGAACAAGATTGGTAAGCCGAGTCAGAAGGACACTGGGTGGTACAATAGATAGGAAGATTGTTGTGAAAAAGCAGTTGAGCTGTTCTGGACTTACACACACGCACACGCACACACACACGCACACACACACACACACACACACACATAGAGGAACGTTTGAATGTGGTTGAAGTGCTGGTGTCAGATGTACAGTTGCGGCAGGAGCTATGGGAGGGGCACCTGAGGGCTGTGCCAGACCTGGCCAGGCTGGCAAGGAAGCTACAGAGGGCCAAGGGGACACTGCAGGTGTGGAATTGAGGGTGTGAGGGTGTGAGGATAGGGGGTTGAAGTCTGTTGTTAGTGATCGTTAGAGACATTGGGTTCAAGTTACTAGGTCCCTTCTGCAACTCTGCACCACTAGGACTGTGTGAGGATCTACCAGTGTGTGCAGCAGCTGCCCAAACTAACAGCGATCCTCAGGGAGTACTCGGGCCCTCATAGTAACCTCATCTCTGAGTCATTTGTCTCTCCCTTAACTGTAAGCTCTGAAACTGGAGTGTGTGTGTGTGTGTGTGTGCATGCATGCGTGTGTGTGTGTGATTCATTACTGTCAGCCCCTACACCACACCCTCACACATATTTAGGATCTTGTTGCTGACTTTGTGAAGTTTGTGGAGCTTGTGGAGGCAACTGTGGACATGGAGATGGTAGCACAGCATGAGTATGTCATCAGGCCATCTTTTGATGAGGAGCTTACTCGTGAGTAAAGGGCTTCAGTTGTTGGCTGGCATGTGCCAACAGGTTAAATTTGCCTTACCTACAGGACTGAGGGCTGAAATGGATGAGATTGAAGTTAATGTTAACAGCCAGTTCAGAAAGGTGCTAGCAGCATCTGTGCGTGTTGGTGTGGAGGTGGTGCATTGTTCATGACCTGTTCCTCTCTTGCAGACGGCCAGTGACCTGGGTCTGGAGGCACACAAGACGGTGAAGCTTGAGTCCAATGCCCAGCTGGGGTACTTCCTCAGGGTCACCAAGAAAGTGGGTGTCATAGCTACCGGTAGTCTGGGGGTGTCTGGAGGTAGCTTGCCTAGTGGTGGCTAAGACTACATGGTAATGCATAACTTTTGCTGCTGCAGGTTGAAAAGTGTCTGCGTGGGCAGAAAAGATTTACAATCCTGGAGACCCGCAATGATGGGGTGCGGTTCACATACTCTGCTCTGCGGTCTCTGAGTGGGGACTTTGTTGGACTGAGGGCGCAGTATGAGACAGCTCAGGCCCGGCTGGCTGAGGAGGTCCTGAATGTGGCAGGTGTGTCTGGCATTTTTTGCTGTATGTGGACACTGTGACTTGCCTCTCTCCTGCAGCTGGCTATGCTGAGCCCATGCAGACCCTCAGTGACCTTCTGGCACAGCTAGATGTGTTTGTAAGGTAAGTATGCTACCCCTGGAGGGTGCTGTATGTGGTACCATCACCTCCCTCTGGCCCATTCATAGCTTTGCCCATGTGTCAGCCAGTGCACCTATTCCCTATGTGAGACCCACCATCACACCTAGAGGTTAGCCCCTTATATAGGAATGTAGGTGGCTGTGCATGGGAGAGAACTTGTGCATGCTTCTCTCTACCCCCCAGGGGTGGGAGACATTGTTCTGAAGGGTGCTAGACATCCCTGTCTGGAGATGCAGGACGATGTTGCCTTCATTGCCAATGATGTCAACTTGATCAGAGGTGAGTTCACATGTTTGCAGTGTGTGAGGGAAAGGAAAAAGGAGTTGCTCTTCCATTTCCACAGGTGAAAACATGTTCCAGATAATCACGGGACCCAACATGGGTGGGAAGTCTACCTACATCAGGCAGGTGGGTATGAGGAGGTTGGTCAACAGCGTACTTGTACCTCTCCCTCCCTCCTTCCCTCCCTCTCTTTCCCCCTTCAGGTTGGTGTAGTGGTCCTCATGGCACAGATTGGTTGTTTTGTGCCATGTTTGTCTGCCAGTATCTCTGTTGTGGACTGTATCTTGGCTCGGGTGGGTGCAGGGGACTCACAGCTCAGGGGCGTGTCCACCTTCATGGCAGAGATGCTGGAGACAGCCTCTATACTCAAGGTGAAGTGGGACTATGCCCTTGGCATGCAGTACATTGTACAGTGGTGTCCCCTTGCTCCATCCAGACGGCCACGAGGGATTCTCTTGTGATCATTGATGAGCTGGGAAGGGGCACTTCAACATACGATGGGTTTGGGCTTGCCTGGGCCATCTCAGAGTAAGCCACATACCTCCAGCTGCGTTGGGTATTCTTGTGTGTGCACTAAAGACCGTCTTTTCCCTCAGGTACATTGCCACCAAAATTGGGTCATTCTGTCTGTTTGCAACACACTTCCATGAGCTCACGGCTCTGGCTGAGGTGATCCCCACTGTCTCCAACCTCCACGTCACTGCCCTCACATCTGACGGCACCTTGACCCTCCTCTACCGAGTGAAGCCAGGAGTGTGTGACCAAAGTTTTGGGATCCATGTTGCAGAGCTGGCTCATTTCCCTCGCAAGGTGGTGGAGGTGAGGGCAGACACTAGCTAGAACCAACTCGTGGTGTTTTGATAATTCCCATCATTTGTCCCGTAGGGTAGTGGGGCATAAAATTGATATACTTCTTATTATGTAATCTCATGTAATTATTTAGTTGGTGTACAGGTGCTGTGAACGTCATATTTCAGTCTGAGTGTTGTTTCTCATTTTGGTTACTGCCTCATTCTGTCAGTATAAGTGCTCGCTCATGTCAAGAAGATGTTTAGAAAGTGAATGCAATACAACCAACAAACCAGCCCTGTGAAGGAGTTGCACATGTGTTTCCTTCTACAGTTTGCAAAGCAGAAGGCTGCAGAACTGGAAGTGTTCCATAGCCCAGGTAACTTATATCCTGTAATGAGAACATTGCTGCTTTAATATGCAGTACCATCTCATTGCTTTCTGTAGGTAGTGGTGGTGAGCCTGCAGCAAAGCGGCTTTGTACAGATGTTAAGGAGGGGGAACAGATCATAGTTGGAGTGCTTGCTCGTGTGCGTGGTCTTTTGGAGACCTTTGGAGATGGAGAGGAGGAGAAATTAAAGGAGAGTTTGCAGATGGTGCGAGAGGAGGTGCTAAGCAGTGCCAACCCTTATATCCAGGCCATCTTCTCCACTAACTCATTCCCAGACCACTGAGTGCTGCAGTCAGTCATCTGGGAACAGGACTACAAACTTCTGTGACTGAGATCAGTCATGTGACCCTCACTTTAATATGTCATAATAATCAATTCAAGCATCCAGATTCCTTTAAAGCATCACTCTTGATTTTTACACAGTGCTTTTGTTTCATTGCAGTACTGAGGGTATGTATATTATGGACTTGTCAATGCAGCAGAACCTTATATAATTGACTTAGAAGATTCTAGTTCTAGTCTGGATTTGATGTGCTTCCGCAGTTTTTTGATCTGCAGAGGTCTGAGGCCCAATTCATTTTGCATGTCTGTGTCAGACAATTCTAAAAGCTCCTCTCCACCCACTGAATTCTCAAGGAATGGATCTACTTGGATCTCCAGCTGAGAGACAAACTTGCACACTTCACCCACTGAACACTGTCTGAGGGGTTTGCTAGGTGTACCCTCCACCTGCTTAGGGCATGGGTCTGCTCCTGGTTTAATTCCCTTTTCTCTCATCCCCTCCAGTAGTCTCTGCACTGCATCCATGTACTGGCCCTTGACATGTACCCAGTTGATGCCAGAGATAGTGTATAGAACACCTGCACTCTCTCTTGAGCCAGAAAAGTCGACTTCCTCCAAGAGCACTGGGAAGATGGGCTTATGGACAGACTCAGCCATGAACAGCTCATTCTTACAGTACTTGGAGAGGAGGTACTTCTTTGATATGACCGCAATAAGTGCCCTGCACTTCTGCAGGGCCTCTCCAATGGCCAAGTGCCAGTCTGACCCACTGGGTATATCTACAGTGTCCACCCACACACTGTACCCTGCAGCCTGCAGACCTTCACTGAGTCTGGTCACAAAGGAGGTGGCCGCCGCCTCCCTGCTATAGCTGATAAACACATCCTTCTCCTGCCCGGTACTCATAGCTGTGTTGGGTACATGCACTGTGGGTGGAGGAGGGTTGTGTGGTAATACACAGCTCTCCTGCCTGGTACTCATGCTCTGCTTAAACAGTGTTTGAATCTTCGCTGCAGTGATACCATCTTTTTGCCACTGGAGCAGGAGGGGAGAGGGGCCAGCATCGACCAATGTGAGAAAGAATTCTTCACAGGACACCTTGACATCGGATGAAGGAGTTATTATATATTTCTCCAGCAGCACATCACAGGTGTGGAGAACGTAGGGTGAGCAGTTGAATTTTGTGCGAGAGGAGGGAACCTTAAGTGCAGCAGACTCCAGTGCAGGTGCAGAGCTGTGGGATTTATCTGGAACTTCAGAGTGCTGGCCTATGAGAGCCACAGTGCGGGCAAGGGCTGGTGAAGCTCCACGCAGTGATGCAATCACCTTCTTGACACTGAGCTTTCCATGCCGCAAGTGGATGCCTAGCAGCCTCTTCTGCAGGTCTATGGAAAGCCATGGCCACAGCCTAAGGAGAGGGCCTGCATATATGGAAACACGATAGTCCACGAAGTATTAAAACTCTTACAGGTTTGCCACAGCTATAGCATGAGGTTCTAAAGTGGGCGTGCTTCCACTTTGCGTGTATTTGTCACTCAAGACAACAAACGTGGGGGCTGTAACATACCTCGGTTCCTTGAGGCATCTCCTTTCTCTTTCGGTTGCTCGAGATCGACCGTACCACAATCCCCATCCACGGTCTCAATCGCCTTGTTGGTATGTACAGGGGACACAGGCGGGCTGAGGCTGAGTCTTCGTAGTTTAGACTGGTACACAGCCCGCGTCGAGTCCGTGATGGGTCCCGGAGAGAAACCCAAGCGCTCAAGATTCTCGCGCAGATCTTCGTCCTCTGCCATCTGATACGACACGGCGCAAGCTAGCTATTGTGCCACGCCCACTCACCGGGAATGTGCGCGTTGCCAATGAATATTGTTCGCCGTTTTGTGACAGTGGTGGGAGGCATCATTAGTGACTATGCAGTGGACATGAGCGTACCTATATCTGGTGGCTAGGAGGATGGGTGTCGGGTCATCGTCCTCGAAGCTGGCACCGTTACGCAAGGCCATTCGCGAGAACGATCCCTCTCTGACTGAAGTGAACCTGGATGGGCTGCAACTCACGGACAAGGCAGCCAGGAAGCTCTCGGACGCGCTCAGGCAAAACAGGTCAGTTCTAAACACGCTTGAAGTGAACTATATAAATTTATTGCTTGCGACAGTGTAGAAAACAGCTGCAGCATACTGCTAGGTCACACCCCCTTTCTTCTGCCAGGCGAAGCCATACCTCCGCGGGGGGATGTTTGGTCAACAGCAATTGCATCATTAAGTTTTGGCCACAATGATTTTCACTGAGTGTGGGTCTAGCACTGCCAACCCTTGTGTAGTATTCAGCTCTGAATGGGCAGTTATCATTCTGCTGCAGTGTGGTTCAGCACTTGAGTGTGCAGGGGTGTGGTTTCTCATCAGTGGGGACACAGCACATCTCTGATGCACTGTGCAATGATGTCCTGACCTGCAACATTCGAAAGCTCAACCTCTCCAACAATGACATGGTGAGTAAGAGTATGCACAACTTAAGGTATTGAGCCTGTTACAAAAACTGTTAAACTGGTTAGCTTTGTGCAGTATACTCAGTTAACATAGGTATCCACACATTCCATTCATACAGATTGGGCTGTCAGGTGCACACAGTGTGGCTAGTGTTCTGGAGAGCAACCGAGTGCTGGAGCATTTGGTGCTCAACACTTGTGACCTAAGGGATGAGGGAATGGAACCAATCGCTAATGGTGAGTGGAACAGAGGGGAGAGCAGGTGGAGGATAAGGGATGTAAGATGGAGGATCAGTCGGTGCTAGCTTTACACATGTGTGTTCTGCAGCACTGTGCAGGAACCGGACCTTGGTGACACTGGAGCTGGGTAGAAATGTTCTCAAAGACACTAGTGCACAGCTGCTGGGGGATGCACTGAAGTTGAATTTCAAGTTGGAGGGGCTCTCCCTCTGGCAGAATGAGATATCAGGGGCAGGTGCCCAGTGCATTGCAGATGGATTACAGGTCAGGGCCACAAAATGGAATAGCTTCTTGAGGGTAATGGCTTGATCATGCAATAAGCTCATGTTTTACCTGCAGTTTCATTTTCAGTGATAGTTACAGTCGTGTGTATTTTAATGGTTGAATGGTTATTTGTTCAGGTAAACAAAACCCTGCTGTGGCTGAGCCTGGGAGGTAACTGGATTGGTGCAGAGGGGGTGTGGGCTCTGGCGGAGAGCCTGCGACACAACAGCTCCTTGCAGTGGCTTGGGCTGGGGGGAAATGACCTGGGAGACAGAGGAGCTCTCCACCTTGCCTCCCTCCTGCAAGGTAACTATACTCTAGCAGTAGTCTTGTTGTCACTCCTACCGTCAGTGAGCCTGGGAACAAGTCCCAGCACTACTTCCCCATCCCTTGCAGGAAATGTTTGCAGTCTACAGTCCTTGGGGCTGGGGGGAAACGACATTCATGACGAGGGGGCAATCCACCTTGCCCAGGCCCTGAAGACCAACACAAGGCTGTGTTCCCTCGGGCTGGGAGGCAACCAGATTGGTAGGAACATAATGCTACAGTCACACTAGATCATGAGAATTAGTTTATGATGCTTGTCTTTGCAGCTGATGAAGGAGGGAAAGCCATTGCTGACATGTTGCAGTTCAACCAGACCCTTAGAAAGCTGCTGCTTTCCAGTAACTTACTAGGTGAGCTCACAGTAATATATATTGTGATGAAGGATTAGTGCCCTCTGCTTCTCCTCTCCTCCCATTCCCTTCAGGTGATGGTGCAGTGGAGTATCTAGCAGATGCTTTGCAGGTGAACTCCGGTCTTGAAATGCTGTTGTTAGCAGATAACCCATTTGGGGACGAGGGTGGCCAACACCTTGCAGAGGTTCTCTGTAACAGCAACCGTTCACTGAAAGTGCTGGATGTCCATGACACACGCATGACCAGGGCTGGAGAGAAGGAGGTGGGTAGACAGGAAGGTGGGAGGGATAAACAGGAAGGGGTAACATCTTGCAGTGGTCATGACCATGCTGATGTCTATAAGTATGGGTAAAGTAGTGCCAAAGAACAACTCCTCAGATGCTTGTTGTGAATTCTGTTAGGTTTCTCAGGAGCTGCAGAAGTTCAGTGTGCTCACTAAGCTGGGGTCAGGATACAGAGCCAAGTCATCACAGCATGTCACAGAGGTTGAAGGTCAGTCGTCAACTTTACAGGATGCTCTTGTGTTTTTTGTTATGATGTAGTGATTACGGGAAGGTGATTTTGGCTTTCTCAGGGGTTGCTCGGAAGCAGGCTAGGCAGCGTGAGGAGCAACGGTTCCAGCAGCAAGCCTCTTCCCTTGACACCAGCCATCTGTATTGATGACCACCAACTTTCCGACATGTATTGTCACAGATTTTTACCTGCAACTTATTTCACTTTCATGGAGCTTTTATACATAACAGCATGTTTTGATGAGTAAATGTATCCATCCTGCCGCTTGAGCTAGCTTGGTTCCCAGATCACTACAACCAGCCTGGGAATGAGACGATAAGAAGTTAAGTTAGCGTGCCATGTCAGACGTCGTACAGAAAGAAGGGGACGGAGCAAAGAAAAATGGCAGCGCTGTAGCAGCTGCGAACCAAGCCGGAATCCCCAAGGCTGTCTTTGTGGTAAGTTCCTTCAGATCGTGAGGTAGCGTCTCAAACTTAATTAGTGCCCACCCGAGGCCAGCTCTTATGGGGTGCCCAGTGCCGTTTGTGTCAAAACTCCGGTTTTTAGTAATGTTTATCAAACCCGCGACCTTTACTAAACATCGATCGATGTTTAGCAAAGATCGATCGATGTTTAGCAAAGGTCGATCGATGTTTAGCAAAGGTCGATCGATGTTTAGCAAAGATCGATCGATGTTTAGCAAAGGTCGATGGATTGCCATTTCCAGTAGAGATCGATCGATGTTTAGTAAAGGTCACGGGTTTGATAAACATTACTAAAAACCGGAGTTTTGACACAAACGGCACCCCATAAGCTCTAGACCATACAGATTATGCAAACTCGAAAAACAGCTAAGTAATATGGAGTGATTGTTTTCTGCAAATGGTAAATAAAAAAAATACTAGTTACTAGTCTACATAGTGACAAAACACTTGTTCCATCTCTGCATCTGACTGTGTCGTGTTGTCAATGGCAGGCAAACGTGGACCAGTACATGCAGGACCCAGCAAACCCCTCAGCAGAGGTTGTGATTCGCAGGTTTGATGAGCAGCACAACAAGTACAAGTTCATGGAGGCTAACCTCTCACAGAAGAAAAATAGGCAAGTGCTTACTTTGCCCTCCCCCCTCCTCCCCCCACCTTCCTTCCTGTGTAGATCATTTATGCTTAGTCTCGTCCCCAGACCCACCCTCTCACGAGGAGAAATGGTCTGGTGAACCAAGTCGAATTTCTTGGGCCAGCACACGCTTTTGCAACACTGTAACCAGCAACGATCAAAACATTTTGTGGCCAACCCGCTCAAAAAAAGGTACGGATAGTCAAATGGAGATGAACAAATTTTTACAGTTGTAAGGGAAGTGCTACATAATAATTACCGATCTCGCAATGTCATTGGTCATTACCACTTTTGGGTAATAAGCCTAAGAAATTCGACTTCGTTCACCAGACCATTTCTCGCTCGGAGGCACGCATGGGCGGGGCACGAGACTAACTTATGCTGGAGATACGAGAATTGCTTTTGTAATGTAATAGCACAAAACGCGTTACTTGCTGCAGGTTACGGGAGCAAATTCCCGACATTCAAAAGTCACTGGACATGGTGAACTTTCTGAAGTCAAAGCAGGTACGTAAGGTCAACTCGGGTGCCAAGCATGGAAGGGGCTGAACTGACTGCTCCTACCCTTCAGGGTTCTGGAGAGGTAACATCCACACACTACATGCTGTCAAAAGGGGTGCATGCAATGGCCGAGATCCCACCGACGGACACCGTCCTCCTCTGGCTTGGGGTAAGCCTACCCATCCAATTGTCCACTCTACAGTCACGTAGCCAGACTCTCAGCAAAAAAAAAAGTTCTGCAGTGTATGCTATGGGAGACTGATAGCAGACATGCTGGGACAGCCACACATGGCCTATTCACTGGAGTGTAGTCTTGAACCCAGGCCATGTAGGGAGCTTTTCTCCTTGCACATGGCCTGGGTACAAGAGCCTCCCTACACTTAACATGTTGGAACATCGTGTTTGGCATATTCACTGGGACGTGGTTGGGGAAAGCCACCCAAGAAAGTTGCCATA
Source organism: Agelas oroides (assembly GCA_949130485.1). Classification (NCBI taxonomy): domain Eukaryota; kingdom Metazoa; phylum Porifera; class Demospongiae; order Agelasida; family Agelasidae; genus Agelas; species Agelas oroides. The sequence continues at coordinate 95,175 of OX422202.1, read as the reverse complement.
ATATGTAAAGAGTGAGGGTTTGTCCTAGCCAGCACCGTTGTGCTCTACATGCCTATAAATCAGTCTAAACCTCTGACAGTATACCTCTCCCAGTGCAGGCAAACGTGATGTTGGAGTACCCAATGGACGAAGCTATGGAGCTGCTACGTAGGAATCTTGAGGCTGCTCGGAGCTCTCTGCGTCAAGTGGAAGAAGACCTGGACTTCCTCAAAGAGCAGCTGACAACCATTGAAGTTGGTATCCTTTTTTAGCTCTCTTAGTTTGAGATAGTGGCCATCAGAACCCCAGTGTGTTTTCCTCTCTCTTAGTTTGAGATAGTGGCCATCAGAACCCCAGTGTGTTTTCCTCTCTCTTAGTTTGAGATAGTGGCCATCAGAACCCCAGTGTGTTTTTTAGCTCTCTTAGTTTGAGATAGTGGCCATCAGAACCCCAGTGTGTTTTCCTCTCTCTTAGTTTGAGATAGTGGCCATCAGAACCCCAGTGTGTTTTTTAGCTCTCTTAGTTTGAGATAGTGGCCATCAGAACCCCAGTGTGTTTTCCTCTCTCTTAGTTTGAGATAGTGGCCATCAGAACCCCAGTGTGTTTTTTAGCTCTCTTAGTTTGAGACAGTGGCCATCAGAACCCCAGTGTGTTTTCCTGAATGCAGTCGAGGCATGGCACGGGTGTACAACTGGGATGTGAAAGAGCGAAGAAAGAAGAAAGGAACTGCATAGTACTGTTGACTGGTTCTCAGGGAAAGTGCTGTGTTCATTGTCTCACTCAATCTTGTGATCTATGGTCTCAATCCCGTGATTGAATCCAGGTCGAGGTTAGATGTGGCCAGTTTTCAATTGCGTGGGCATGGGACGGTGTTTGCATGGGTGTGGTCTAAGCAAGGCTGATGGCAGAAGGGGAGGCGGTTCCGTTTGTGGTCCACCTGCGGGACTGCAGCGAAGGAATGGTGGCATCGTGGAGTGAGGGAGACGCCTTCGGAGACCTGCGCTTTCAGCATCGAGTGAAGGCAGGTTTGCCAGACCCGCTGCTGGGCATGTAGACGTATATATCAGGTAGTGCACCTGGTTCCACAGGTTTCCTGTGGTGACATATTTGAAGGGGGCCCCTCAGCAGATGCAATTGTGAGTACTTGCCGTAGTAGTCTCTAAGAGGCTGAACGCTGAGATCAGTTTCAATGCGTATACCTAGGTGTCTCCAGCCAACAGCTTTGGGTTCATGGATGGAGGTATTGACATGGTATATTCCATGCACTTTGGATGGCAGATGTAAGCTTCAACGTACACCCTTGTTTAAGCATTCTTGTTATAATTAATATTCCTGGCTTTCCTGGTCAGGCAAGCGCGACTCCAGAAACTCCTGCATGAAGACTATGATGGAGAGTTGCCTGTGGTAAACTGCACTTCCTTATACAAATAATTTGTACAACCAACAGCACTGCCTCTTTCATTGGTGATATGATTGAGCTCAGGTGTATTGCTTCCAGGGCAATGCAGTGATCATTCCTGCATATACGTCAGGCACTGACTTGACTAAACTACAGCTCTCCTCCACCATGAGTGAGGGGCAACCCATCCGCTACCTCATCTCCGCCCCCACCATGAGGGTACCAGCTAATGTGGCGAAAACTACTAACGCCTACCTTGCCTTCCGGGCAGTGTTAAGAGCAGGTGTGTTAATTCCAGGGAGAGAAAGTAGACTATTCCAGCACCTTTGCACTCTGACACACAATATTTAGTGAAGCAGCACAACAAGCAATGTGCAGATAATCCAATTCACACTGTGCTGTGCCCGGGGCTTGGAACTGCTGTTGGGAGAATGCCCTACAAGAGATGTGCTGTGCAGGTACATCCCTTCACTGCCAGGAACCACCACATTGCAGGTTATATATATATTGGTGCTTGTATTGTCCTCAGATGCGGATGGCGTATGAGGCAGTCATGTTTCGAGATGTAGAGGCTATCAACTATCCACCAAGTCTCCACGAGTGCTGTTCCTCACACTTGCACCTCACCAGTGTGAGTGCTACGACACTAACAGCCCCCTCCCTCCCCCCTTCCCTCCCTCAAGGATATACACTTCCCCACCACACTCAGGTTGGTGAACAGTCAGGGACAAGGTTTGCTGCTAAACCACAGCGGGGTGAGCTCTGGGTATCATCATGAGCTGGCACAGAAAAACTGAACTACTTTAGTTTATTGTATGCAAAAAAAAAAGCTGTTGTACAGAACACACACCCACACAGATGGCATTAATTGGCTATGAATCTTTTCCTGTTTGCAGTAATTTTGTTGCTTCAATTAGATATTCAATTGCCCCTTGCACATCTTCATATTCCAGAGCACTTGATGCAAACTTACACAACTTCTGTGCCTTTGCAATTTCTGCCGGGCCCAGTTGCACACCGGATGCTGCCGCTGGAGTATGGTATGGGTCTTCAGGATATAGGTCCTGCGGCAAGTTCTGGCGTGGTCTGGGAACAGGCTTAGGGCCAGGAGGGAGGACAGGCTGGGCACCAGGAGGGACTCTTATGTCACCGATAGGAGGACTAGGGTCAACATGAGGGAGCACGGGCTGAGCACCAGGAGGAAGTCTCACGTCCGATGGATGGGGTGGGGTGACAGTGAATCCAATTGCTGGGGCTGGCCCAACCGCTTCTCCTTCACTCTCACCCATATCTCCACCTCCTGGTGGACCAGGCGTGGGCACAATGCCACTCTTAAGACAACGACCAATTTCCACAGCCTTCCACTTTGCATACTTCATCTTGGACTCAATCTACAGGAAGGGGAGTGGTTGCTGCTATGACAGAGTAGGACTAACATATGTAGGATGTCTCACCTCCTCAGAGAGATCTCCAAATTGTTTCAGAATGGTGAAGATTTGGCTCGTGATAAAGAAGCGCTTGATCAGGTCCCTGCATGACAAAGATCCACTAGCTAAGGTCACAGTTGTGTATCTGCTCCACAGGTATATACTTTCCCTTAGGAAATAGGAATGTGGCCAGGCAATTTATATTATAAAATAAAGCAGAAGAAAATGGACACATGACTGCATGATAGATGTTTACTGATGAACTCCACATGTGGAGAATCCTGGAATCGACCAGCACTGCAGAACGAAATGGGACTGGTTTGCAAAAAGTAAAAAGGCCCAAAATGTGCAACGTTGATGTTAATTCTCCCTAGAAGAACCATCCTTTTCTTAGCTGACTGTATGCACTTCTTACTAACGTCACATCTGAGACTCATCAGTTCATGGCTAAGAAATGACATCACTACAATACCATACTACTTTATGCAACACCAAATCCAGAAGTGAGTGGTCTCATGAAACACACCACCGACCCTCACTGGGAAACCGAGTGTGACTAGAGCTTTACGAAACATACTTGTTGAAGTGTGCTGTTCTGTCCTCGTTGTCTGCGACCTCAAACAGTCGGAGGGCCACCTCCTCGATGTGGGCTTGTGCTACCACATCATTCGTCAGCGCCTCCTCGTCCTTTAGAGTTTTCTTCATCCCCTGCAGCTGGTCCATCACATTCAGGAGGTAGGCCTTCACCGCAGGGTCAGTCTTCCCTAAAGAGATGCCCTCCTGGACTGCATACATGTTAGCTGTACAGGAACAAGAGGAAGCAGAATCATGCACAGGTATCTGGACCGAAACCCAGAACACTGCCGCTCTGAGCAGCACTAGCTCAGTAATTCAGAGCTCACCATAGTAGGCGACGACAGGGTCCCTCTTCGCAAACTGTTTCGCTATCGTCAGGTACGGTTGGACGCTCTTGAGAGCCGGTGGAATCTGGTCAGCCATCTCACCGAACCGCGGGTGCACCAGTGTTTGACTGATCACATGACAGCCACACACTTGTCACGTGATACTGTATTACGTGCATGACAGGCCCGATATCGATGTCCGAACTAGTAAGCATGCTTGACGATTACAGCCACTGCTGATCTGGTCGCCACATCATCTAGTTGGTACGTTGGCACTAAGATTAGGGTAGGGTTGTTGTCTAGTGAAGCACATGAACATTTGCCGTGGCCTGTATCGCAGCTGTCTTGCATGCTGCCATGCTGACCCTCTTGAGTATTGGGCACAAGTTCCATCCCAGGAAAAGTGAGATGGCTAGCATCCACTGGTCTTATGCGGCATGTGCTAGCCATCACTGGATACAGTCAGCCTGCAATCTATTGTGGAGTGTGATTGTGGAGTGTGTTTAAATTATACATCCCTTCCAGTTGAAGCCATGTCCCTGCTTGATGACGAGGGAGACCCTTTTGAGATTGATCCTGTGGATCTTGAGCGTGGTGGCTCACCTCTGATGGATGGAGAGGAAGGGTACCATCTTCACCGACCCAAGCGGGACCGCAGGGTCAAGGTCTCCGAGAAGGCACTCTCACTGCGGCGACCAAAACCAAGGGAAAAAGATGGGTCTCTTGAGAAAACGCCAAAACGTGGCAAGCACGCCCGCTCCAAGTCAGCATCTCGTTCACCTCCTGACTCTCCAAAGGTACACATTCTGTTCCATAGTTGAAGCAGTTGTGGTGCCCTGTCTCTCAGGGGTTGAGGTGTCACGAAGCAATTGGTTCCCTGGGCAATATACTCCGGAGTAGCTGTTCCCCCAGGGATCACTTACTCTGCAGTAATGGATCCCCGCTTGAAGTAAATGGTCCCCCACTCAACCCTCTAAACTAGAGTTTTAAAATGATGGCTGTACAACTTTACTTAACGCTAAACGTTCGACTCTTGTACTGTCCAATAATTGAAGCTATCTGGTGGCAGGGAGGTTGAGGCATGAATGACGCAGCATCTGTGGCACAATTTGCACAAATGTATATTTGAACACTCTCTTCACTTGTTGGAACATTGGTTGGGACAATAGCCAGGTAGGATACACAGGACAGTGACTGCAAGAGGGGGACCATTTACATTGTACTCCGAAGTAGATTATCCCCAGGGACCACCTACTTTGGGGACCCGTTTAGTTTGTGACTGAGGGTACAACTTGTTTGGAAGGATGATTCGCTTTTGTCTTGTATTGCTTTAGTATGTAGAAGTTCACCTTTGCCCCCTCCTCCTCCTCCTTCTCCTCCACCTTGCTCTTTTCCTCCGCCTTCTCCTGTCTCTCCAGGCAACCAGGACCTTGGATGGAGGGAAGAAGGCAGGGAAGGCTGGGACTACCCAGCTGCAGCCCTCTCCTAATGTGAGGAGCACCCGAAAATGTTATTCTCAGTTGGGAGAGGCAGCGTCATCTTCTGAGACAGAGGAGACTCTCCCAGACACTCTCCTCAGTAACCAGAGCTTGGAGCCACTTCAAGGTGAGGCTCTGATCCCTTTTGTTTAGTCATGGCAAGCTTCACTGGCTGGAGGCTACCCAGTGTGTATTAGCATAGATAGTGGAGTGGGAGGGATTGGAAACGGATCACGTGCCCCCACGTGTGTATTAGTTCAGGTGCACTCTTTCTTTGTTCTCTTCTTCAGACCTTCCTCCTAGCCCCCCCACTCCAACAGCCTTCACTGGAGAGCCACAGCAAAGCATCAAAGCATTTTCTCCCTCCAGACGAACAACAGTGCAGTTTCCAGTGAACTTTGCTCAGAAGCAGTGTGACATCAAGGACAGAGCCGGTCAGTGAGTACAACATGCTGTAGTGGCTGGTCTGAACTGCTCCCCTCCCCCCCGCTGCAGGTCGCATGAGCATTGACAACCCCCTCTCCTTTGAGGGTGTGGTGCCACAGGACCTGGGATCTCCTGTCCGAGTGCCCCCCATCCAAGCACCACAGTTCTTCCAGTCTCCTCTCCCCCCACAACCCCTGCAATCAGCACCTTTGCTTCCACAACACACTTACGGACAACCAGATGTTTCTCCTGCCCCCACCCCTCCCTCTGGCCCCAACCCTCCCCCTGAGGGGGAGTGGATGCTCTCGGATGAACTCAAACACAAGTGTCGTACACAGTTTGTGGAACTACATCCTAGCGGTGGCCTCCTTCAGGGAGACAAGGCCCGTGTGTTCTTCCAGCAATCTAAGCTACCCAACCAGGAACTCTCCCAGATATGGTAAAGAGGGGAGGGGGGACCAACTGCTTAAGACAGCAATCAACACCCAGCTGGTGTTTTGAAAGAGCAAGAGAGAGACTCTGCATGTGCTGTGTGGTGACATGGTAATTGAGCTGCTTAGCCTGTTTGCAGAAAGTTAAGTGGTTGTTATGGTCAAACCCTGCCCAGTTGATGTGGGCTGAAACCACAACAGGGGCAGGCCACTGCACATTCTAGTAGATCAGTTTGTAGTTGCTACTACTTCCCTCCCTCCCTCCCTCCCTCCCTCCCTCCCTCCCATCCCTCCCTACCTCCTTCCCTCCCTCCCTCCCTGCCTGCTTCCCACAGGCGGCTTGCTGACATTGATCAAGATAATGCTCTTTCAGAGCACGAATTTACAGTTGCAATGAAATTGGTGTTAGTCCGAAGAAGAGGCTACGACATCCCATCCTCCCTACCAGATGCCCTCAGAGGACCACCAAGGAAAGGTCTGGTTGGAAACATAACATTTTTGCCTGCATGTGTCTGCAATGTGACAATGTTACTCCCCTTCCAGATCCGTTCTCTGATAGCTTCCTGCCTCCACAGTCACAGTCGCTCCCTCCGCCCTCCAGACCACCTCCACCCTCTGTCCTGGTAAGCTAGACTGTTGTTAGTTTGAACTTTGTACCACTAGGATTTGCCATGTGCAGGCTTCCAAGGGAGCAGGAGAGCCGAGCAGACCAGTGAGAGCCCAGGTCTCCCAGAAGCCAGCCCCTGACATCAGAGAGGAGGAAGTGGCCCAGGAGACTAAAACAGACGTAAGTGTTCTGCTGGCACAAATGAAAAGAACTGTGTCTACTGCTTCTTCTGTCCTGTTTCGGTGAAGACCGGTGACACCAGACATCATGACGTTAGCCAGCAGGCTACTGGTCCACGAGTTGGACGGATCATCTCAATTGAAGGAGACTCAGCGGATGAGGAGGGGGAAGGGGACGAGAATGCAGTCCTGGTGCAGCTAGGGACCCGGAAAAGAACTGAGTCAGACAGCAGTCTGCATGAGAAGGAACGCCTGGCAGATATGCGTCCTGCCCGACCAGCCCCTCCCAGACCAACAGTACGCCGAGCCAAAAGCTTGAAGCAGCCTCCGTCTGTCCTAAATGAAGAAGTTCCAAGCACTGAGCCTGGTAGCAGTGGGTATACCCCTGTGATCAAGGTGCAGAAATCCCCACCTAGGGTAAGTGGCTCACAACGTCTCTTTGATGACTGATGACCGATGGGAAAATTGCAGAATAGGGTTCAGCCCTACAGTCTTAAATTTTTCTTGCGAATGCAGTATGTGCCATTATCACTTGTAGAACTGACAGATGTAGAAGTGTGTGTACTACTATTCACTGCCAGTGTTCTATTTAACCCCCACTACATGTGCCCTCACTGCCACTAGTGTTCTATTTAACCCCCACTACATGTGCCCTCACTGCCACTGTTCTATTTAACCCCCACTACATGTGCCCTCACTGCCACTGTTCTATTTAACCCCCACTACATGTGCCCTCACTGCCACTGTTCTATTTAACCCCCACTACATGTGCCCTCACTGCCACTGTTCTATTTAACCCCCGCTACATGTGCCCTCACTGCCACTAGTGTTCTATTTAACCCCCACTACATGTACTGTCTAAATATTCAGGTCTCCTCTGGCAAGGTGTTGCGTCCCACTACCCTGGGCCCCACAGGGGAGCGATACAGGACACTTGCCTCCGCTAACTCTTCGAGTGGTTCTTCCCCAGTTGGTGGAGAGAGAGAGGAGGTGGACAATGGAAAATTTGGCTGGCTGCAGCTACAAAATTCGGCAGAGGAGGAGGGTGAGTCTTCCCTTGTTGAGGCCCAGAAGCGTGGCCATGCTCGTTCCACCTCGCTGGATCTGAACAAGATGCTGCAGGGAGACGGCAGTGCCAGTGGTGAGAAGGTTGTGAGGGTCTGGCTGGCGGTGCACGCTAATTTGTAGTTGGTGTTCCCTCCTCAGTTCAGGAGGACAGACATTATAAGGACCTGCCTTCTGCTGTCCCTCCCAAACCACCTCCTGTAAGCTCCTCTTCCTCCTTACAATGCAGGTGTGATGAGTGTCACTGTAGTTGATGGCACACACACACACACACACACACACACACACACACACACACACACACACACACACACACACACACACACACACACACACACACACACACACACACACACAGAAACCTCTGTCTTACCGTTCAGCTAATACGGATGATGAAGATGAGGGAGGCAAGGCCCCCGTAAAGCGGGGACGCTCAGCCTCAACAGGTTCTATCAGTGAGCGGCGCAGTGCCACACCTGAGGAGGACTCCTCCCTTCTCATTGTACACAAAGGCCCACCACCCACGAAGCCTCGGCCACCAAAGAAGGTACCAGTGGTGAGCACACTCAGAACCCTGTCTACTGACCCCCTTCTCCTCCATAAGGTCCCAGTCCTTCCTCCCCACCCAAAGCCAAAGCGACCAGCTCCCGTGAAGCCCAGCCGGCCAGAAGCAGAGCCTGATAGCAAGTACATAAGTAAAGATGAAAGGTATGAGTGGAGTGCAGTGTTCTGCTTGGCCTTGTTACAATGTATGTCATCACTGTTCATCACTGTTCATAGTACTGTTCTAGTCAATGTATGTCATCACTGTTCATAGTACTGTTCTAGTCATACAGTATGGATCTCCAATTAACGGGCACCTCCTACTGAACACCATCTTTGGCCACACAAAATTAATTTCATGTCCTGGTTCACCATGCATGTTGGCCTCGGCAATCCCCACAGAAAATTCTGTGCATCATAAAACGCCATAGCAGTCGATCTAGAGCTCACCTGGCAGTGTCCATTGAGTGAGTTTCGTCCTAAACAAACAAAAGCTGTGTAAATCTAGTTGACCTTTTGCTATGGGCCTCTATGGCAGTCAGTGATTAGCGCAGTCATTCTGGGAGCTACCTTGTGTGACTAATTACTAGCTTCCAACCTCCTCTGGGCCTGGGGTGTGTGACTTGTGTAAACTTTGTATTCAGCATGCAACCACTGTCTGCACCCAGTGGCTTCACCCTCTTCTGGCTCTAAGAATGCCTAGTGTTCCAACTTTACACTTGGGTTACTGGTCATTTTGTAGGACCACAAACAGGAAATAGAATTTGTGTGGCCCCACTTCATAATGTGTTGGCTTAGCACAGGCTTAAACATGCTTCATGTATGCTCAACAGGCTTAGCACAGGCTTAAACATGCTTCATGTATGCTCAACAGGCTTAGCACAGCTTAAACATGCTTCATGTATGCTCAACAGGCTTAGCACAGCTTAATTGGGTACATGACTAGACACAATGTTACTGACACTAACCCTGTACACCAGCTTGCCCAGCTAAGAGAGGTTTTACCGTATGCCAGCTTGCCCAGCTAAGAGAGGTTTTACCGTACGCCAGCTTGCCCAGCTAAGAGAGGTTTTACCGTACGCCAGCTTGCCCAGCTAAGAGAGGTTTTACCGTACGCCAGGTTGCCCAGCTAAGAGAGGTTTTACTGAACAGTATTGGAGTCAGGGAAGTGCCATTTGCTAAGTACATAGTTAACAGAATGTAGGTTCTTGAGTGCCTGAACCTTTGCAAATTGAATTAATGGCTTTTTGTGTATCCCTTGTCCTCTGGTGGTGGGGTGTGGCTGGTGCTAAACTGTCTTACCCATTCTCCTCCTCAGCCACCTGAGGGACAAAGGGGAACTGCAGCTGAACATCCGGTCTCTGAAAGAGATGCATGCGGCCCTCTCAGCCATCAACCGTGAGCTGGAGGAAACTCTGTTTAAGGTGAGCAGCAATACTGCGAAGCCTTGTCTGCAGTCAATGAGAACCCCTCCTCCTCTTCTCCCTCCCACTCCTCTCGTCTCCCTCTTTCCTCTCCCTCTCTCCATCTTCCTGCACATAGCTGATGGAAGAACGTGTGCAGCTGAGCAGACAACTAGAAATAGCCCACCAACATCAGTTGTGAGAGGAGGCAGTTCACGGTTATTTGTAACTCATATTTAAACTACCAGAGTCTGTCATGTGTACTGTGTTCTTAGTGTACCAGAGTCTGTCATGTGTACTGTGTTCTTAGTGTACCCAGTTGTTGGCTGTTCTGAAGAGTCCTTTCTGTAGTGTTTATCAGTACATGTACATGTCTATGAGCATGCGCATTTCCGTATTTACACTAATGTCTTGTGTTGTGCACGTGATTTTGCATTGTTGCACAATAGCCACAGTGGTATCGAAAGGAAAAGGTTACCGTACTGCAAGCGACGGAAAGCTGGGCGGGGCCTGGGAACGAGGCTAGCCACAGTGGTATCAGGAGTAATGAAGTAACTTGGCGTAAAGAGTATATGCATGTGTGCAGCTTAACAAACACTTTATGACAAATCATGGTACACTGGAGTCAATACAGGTGGTTGTATGATACCACTCTTTACAGTTAGTACATTCAATCAGCTGTTCCCCAGGTAGTACAGGTATTCTACACTTGCAGTAGACTTGGACTTATTTGGTGGTCTTGACAGCAGACTTCTTTACTCTCCACTTTCGGAGGACTGGAAACATTTTCATCTCTCCATCCTCAAAGTGTTGCCTGAGGTGTGTTCTCATGTTCCACTGGTCAGAAAGAACAGCTCCAGCTTTCTCCCAGAGCAAGTGCAGTTGTGAACACAGTTGGAAATAGTGCATAGTCATACCAGCCTGACTGGATGGTACATGAATTTGAGGATAAGCTTCTCTGTTGCCATTATAGCAGCAATCTGCGCCTTTAGGTGAGTCACAGCACAAGAGTACAGGCTATCATACACGTACAGTTGGGTGAGCTGTTCAAAGGTGGAAATTGTAACCCAGTGCCACTGTCCAGTGTTCAAAAATTTGGCTGGATGGCATAGGTCATTGTTGGCATACAGCTTAAACTGACTGTAGGCCTGGTACTGGGTATGCCTTCTTCAGCAAGTTTTGAGCTTTATCGATGGTAGAGTCTGTAAGCCAGGCAGTTGGACTGAGAAGAATTTCTCTGTGTGAAGACAGAGTCTGTAACCCAGCTGTCCCTGTCCCTGTCCCTGTCCCTCTGTCCCTGTCCCTCTGTCCCTGTCCCTGTCCCTGTCCCTCTGTCCCTGTCCCTGTCCCTCTGTCCCTGTCCCTGTCCCTGTCCCTGTCCCTCTGTCCCTGTCCCTGTCCCTGTCCCTGTCCCTGTCCCTGTCCCTGTCCCTGTCCCTGTCCCTCTGTCCCTGTCCCTGTCCCTGTCCCTGTCCCTGCAAACAGCACAGAGTGTGCTCGCTGTGGTCGAGACAAGCGAATCCCTAAGCTGTATTCAGCAGCCAACAATATGATTCCTGGACCAGTTCCACCACAATTACAGGTAATACCCCCTGAAAATTACTCACAAAGTATGCATTATTTAGCGTTAGCTTAGTTATTACATTCTTACATCTCTTGTACAATATAGGAGCTTACACAAGTTGAAGTGTCTGCTGTCATGCCAATAATGTCCATTTATCGACTACCACTCAGTCAGTATGGGTATACACCGGCCATGTGATCAACCTACCTCAGGATGTGGTGTCATTTGCAAATAGCCTTCCAAGAGTGCCGTCAGAGTTGGATGGTTTAGTTATACGAAAGGACAGTGAACAATCCCACCGTGATTTTCGTGTACGTAGATCTGTTGTGCAAGAAGCTCTGACATGGCTACTAGAGAACAACAGATACTACAGAGCCAATGCCATACGTCTCAATGAGGAGGCTCTTCATCGGCTACCCCAAGATGGCAATTTGACAGATATGAGATCTCTACAGCTAGGTGAATCATCTACATATGAGTGTGAGCCATCTGAAGATCTATATGGAGCCCACCTTTCCACTTACAATAATCAAGTAATTAACAGCATTTCAAGGTAAATTCGTTTCACATTTACACTCAACTTTTGTTTTGGACACTTCAATTATCATTCTATATACAACCATTTCTTTCTTTTTTATTTCCTATCAAATTATCAATCTTCAAGTCAAACTGACACCTTATAATCTTATATACCTCACGCTCGCCCCAAACATGTTGTGCATGCTACTAGTATACTGTTGTTGTGTTTGTTTGGACATTCTCTCCGAGTGGGAGTGCAGTCAGAACGGTTGGCAGTCGGCCGGCTGATGTGTAGTCGGTACATGTTCCTGACCAGATGGCATTCCAGTGAATACACAATTCTGTGTGTGTTGTTGGAAAACGTCAACATTTCTTTCCTCCCCCTCCCTCCCTCCCTTCTTCCTTCCTTTCCTCTTCCTCGGTCCTCCTCCTCACCTTTCATACCTTCATCTGTTCATCTCCCCCCTCCTTCCCTTCCTCCTCCCTTCCTCCCTCCCTCCCTCCCTCCCTCCCTTCCTCCCTCCCTCCCTCCCTCCCTCCCTCCCTCCCTCCCTCCCTCCCTCCCTCCCTTCCTCCTTCCCTTCCTCCCTTCCTCCCTCCCTCCCTCCCTCACACCCAGGTGAAGGATCTTCTTTCCTCCTCTTCAGTCAGTAAAAATTTCCCTGTGATTCTTGAGGAGGGAGGGAGCCATAGCTGTGCCAGAACCAGGTAACCTCATCCAGTAATGTGACCTAACCCTCTCCCTCTCCTTCCTCCCTCTTGCTGCTCTCTTTCTTTCTTCCCGCCATCCCCACTGTAGACCGCTGGAGAGAAGGGCTCGTCGGAAAGTCGTACAGATCCATCATCACAGGATGAGACAGTCTCGAGTCAACCCCTCCTTCCACCCGCAGCTCTCTTTACCAGAAGGTCAGACACTGGAGCATGTTGGGGACATGTTGACCTTGCTCGCAGGTCCATGCCAGCTTTCCATCACTTCTCATATTGCAAGCTATGGAAAGCTGGGCGTAGGGCCCTGGGTTAGATTACACTTATGGAAGACAAGGGTACAAGTTCGGGCAGGGGGCTGTTTCCAGAGAGAGCACTGTTGGAGAAGGTACACTGTGCTGTCCGACTCAATGAGCCTCCATGTACCTCCACCCTAACCCTTGTGTTGCCTGCCATGTTTGTGTAACTGCATATTAGCACATTTGTGTATGCTACTGTCAGTATTGGCATTGCGGTGGGTTGTGGCTAATCTGTACATAACTTTAATTGGTTGGTTGTTGTGTAGTAAGGGCATGACGTGGGCTGGAGAAATTGACTGTTGATTTATGGGAAAGTTGAGGCAATATCAGCCAATAAGCCATGTTTACAGATCAGATGTCACTGATAGTATTAAATTCTATTGTGCAGAACTTCCGTCCTGGGTGCTATTGGCCGCTGCTGTTCAGCGAGTCATGACTGAACACTCTTACGCACAATTTCCATTGATCAAAAGGTAAATACACTCCATGCAAATTAGATCACAGATTTTGTGTATGTTGCACACATTTTCCGGTGGGTTTGAGTACCCAGGTCTGTTAATTGACACTGGCTTTCTTCTTTCTCACAAAATGAAAACTGGTTGACATTTTGTCTTTTAAGTTGCAACCAATTTTGGGCAGAGTAGCCATGCAGTTGATGTGTTACAAGGTTCTGTATTCGTGGGTAGTCATGGCAACTACTAGGGAGGGCTCATGCAAACGACACGTGACCTATACACTAAGCTTTCGTAACTACATCAACGTCCTACCTCATGAGAAAATGAAGCTTAAGGATTACAGAGTTTTGAAAAGCAATTGCTGTATTGTGGAGACCCTCAGAGGAGTTTGCAAATTGTAGGCTCACTACTTTGTGTGTCCTGTCCATGAGTCCACAGATGTACACATGAACCAAGTGTATACTCTGTGATGATTACCTGCCAGTGTTGTCATAACAACCACCAAAGAATGTTTGAATTGTGTGCAGTTGTAAGGCTGTGTGTGTTTTAGCTGTTAGCCAAGTAATGAATAAATTGTGTTGTGAATACTCTGTAACTAAATGAATCCACTGCACTCTAAAAATGATATCCCACCTCTTACCCTCATCCCTCCCCCCTCACTCCTCACCCCCTCACACACTTACCCCCTCACCACTGCTGTATAGACGCAAGGCTGCTTCATCACTTACCCCCGTCTCCAGAGCAAGTGAGTCATGCGATAGAAAATTATTAATTTGTAGATTTATGACAGAATTAGAGCAATTTGATTGGTGGATTTTCTGATTGGTCAATGCATTATAGTGTGTCCCTGTGCACCTGTTTACACTCTGAAACTAAAAATGGCTTCCTGTGGATAAGTGTGTTTGTGGTGTGCATTTCAGTGGTTGTAGTGTGTGCAGAGAACAGCCCTTCTTTGTGAGGACATCTGCTCTGAGCCTTAATTAATAGGACTCCCCCCTCCTGACCATATTGTTTGGCTCCCTCCTCCCCTCCCCTTCCCCTCCTCCCCTCCTCCCCTCCCCTCCCTTTCTCCTCCCTTCCTACTCCTTCCTCCTCTCCTCCACTCCCTTCCTCCCTCCTCCTCCTCCTCCACAGGCTGTGACAGTACATCGGCCTCTCCCTCACCCATCAACATTTCACCATACACACTCACCAAATGTTAGCCACCAATTTTTTTTACCACTTGTCAACTATGCATTGTACTGATGCAAAACCTCTCTCCCCTCTCTTCTCTTTCTCTTCTCTCTCCCTCCTCTCCCTCTCCCTCCTCTCTTCTCTCTCCCTCCTCTCCTCTCCTCTCCCTCTCCCTCCTCTCCTCTCCTCTCCTCTCCTCTCCTCTCCTCTCCTCTCCTCTCCTCTCCTCTCCTCTCCTCTCCTCTCCTCTCCTCTCCTCTCTCCCTCCTCTCCCCTCCTCTCCCTCCTCTCCCCTCTCCCTCTTCAGCTTCCCAAAAGAAGAACAATCACATACTTCATGACTACAGCTGTCCCACCTCCCCCTCTCTCACCCTCCCGGGTACACCCACCCTCACCCCCCTCCTTTGACATTGATAACATTGTCATTCCTTACTCCATTGCGGCCAGTACCAGGTGCCTGTGTGTGTGGGTGTGTGTGAGGGGGAGGTTGGGTGGGTGGGCATGTGTGGTGTGTGTGTGGGAGGTGAGTGGGTGGGGAGTGAGTGGGTCGGGGGTGGTATGTGTGTACACTGCAACCTACACCATGCTCATGGTGACAAGGTGCCGTGTGATATCCCTGACTAGTGAAAGCGTGCACCATGCTTAGCCTCGTTCCCAGACCCCGCCCAGCTTTCCGTCGCTTGCAGTACGGAAAAGCGGGAGAGGGCCTGGGATAATATTTATCACGTGAGTGACGTAGGGGTAGAGAGAAGGGTAGAGAGGACTTAATTGAGCGTAGGCGGATCGTCAGTGTGCCCACGCACGTAGTTGATCGATAATCGACAGTACACGTAGCTGTTTTTTAGTTGGAGCCCGTTCTGGCAGTTTTTTCGAATAATAAGCGGCAGAGAAAACTTTGAGCAAAGCCCAGGAAAGGGCCGCCTTGGTGTTTAATAGTGCCTTGAAAGCCATTCTCCGGGGTGTAAAGCGGTCAGTTTGCCAGGTAAGCGAGTAGGTTAGCGTGATTTTCGAATGTATGGGTCTGTGTATGCTTACCATAGCTTTCCGTACTGCCAGGTAATGTAGCATAGTGCTGTCTAGTCCCATTCTGTCGGCCATAAAGCTATTGCAACTGTATTCTGTCCATGCAGCGTGGGCGAGTTCAGTCATTCCCCAAAAGGATTTTAAGTTCTCTCTACCTATGACGTTTATCACGTGATAAATTTTACCAGGCTCTCTCCTTTCCTTTCGATTTTTTGTTCGTGCGCGGGGAGAGCCTGGGAAGGAGGCTACACCATGCTCATGGTGACAAGGTGCTGTGTGATATCCCTGACTAGTGAAAGCATGTGTGCCTGACCTCTGTGTGTGTGTGTGTGTGTGTGGTTGTGGTAAGGTGAGTGGGTGATGCAAGACTTGCTGCTTAGACTAAATAGCATTCTTATGTAGTGAACATGTGTTTACATGTAGCTGCTGTGCATGGCTGCACATAGTGAAGAGGATAGAGGGAGGGGAGGGAGGGGATGGAGGGAGGGGAGGGAGGGGATGGAGGGAGGGAAGGGAAGGAGGGAGGAGAGGGAGAGAGGGGAGGTATTAAGTTTCAGAAGTTGGTCTCCCAAGAGAGAAGGGGAAACAGTACTTGCCTGGATCCCTCGTCTGATACCTTATATGGTATGCTTCTGTTCTGCAGGCCAGAGAAGTTAGAGTATAAGGAGATCCTTACCCCGAGCTGGCGGGAGGTGGGAGCGATGAACGGGAGCAAGGAGGATGCGACCGACAGTCACATCAAGGAGGAGGAGGAGGTTGGTTGAGAGTTTCTGGTGTCTTTTAAATTTAATAACCTCTTAAAATCGGTTATCACAATTTGTTATTTCATGTAAGACAGCCTGTTGTTGTGTGTGTGGCTGGAATGTACTTGGACTGCATGACAGAGACTAAAAACTTTTTCATATATACACTCCAATCTTCCATCTACTGTTTGTTTTTAAATTTTGTTTACTCCTCCACCAAAGCTTTTGGGTTGGTTGGTGGGGGGGGGGGGATGGGACAGGCTGTGTGTATCACATGATTTTAGACCCCCCCCCTCCTGCACTTCTGAGTAGACTCATTGACCAACTTCAGGTATATATGATGCTGTGTGCACGTGACTCGTCCTGCCTGCAGTGTGCGGTGCCATTCAGATGTGGTTTTGCCACAATTTGCACCTCTTCAAATCCCACCCACAACAGTTGCTGACCTGGCTTGCTTCACTTAGCACTTCAATAGTTGGGTAGAGATGAATTTCAGTATCTCCATTTCTCTACATAATATACACACACACACACACACACACACACGCACACACGCACACGCACACACACACACACACACACACGCACGCACGCACGCACGCACGCAAGCACACACACACACACACACACACACAGGACATGAGTGACGAAACATTTGCAAAGCGTCATGAAAAATGTGAGACAGGAGAAAAGAAACAGTTCCTGAACTTCATCTCTGGTGGCCAGCGGAAACGTAGCCGACCGCAATCCCTAGCTTCTATCCCGGATGGAAGCGTTCTGATGAACAGTCCGAAACCTTTCACCAGCAAAGGCAAACAGCAACGCAAGACTCTTGTTTCCCCAACACTTGCAATGGAGATGGAGCCATCTGTCCCCGAGGTCCTCCCCTGGTGCCCCCGGGTGTTCCCACTGGGAGAAAAAGACCTAGATGCCTTACAGAACCCTGTCCCGCCTACTCCTCCACTCAGAATTACTCCCGTCCACCTCTCCTCTTCTTTCTCCTTCCCTGACATGACCACACTCAAATCGCATACTCCACTCAGTTCCTCCTCAACACTTGCCACGCCTCTCTCTACGCCACCTTCCACACCCAGCGATGAACTACCTAGTCCCTCAGAATGGGTTGTGACTCACAACACACACACTGTTACCAAGTGTACAAGCAGTTCTCAGGGTCCTGCTCCGCACCCGAACTATATTATACTCAAGCTTAGCAAGAAATGCTAGCCACCCTTCTCTTCATTGTAACAGTTTTGTTTCCAGATGCATTCAAGCTTTTCTATCTCTGTACTCATGACTGTATGGAACATGCTATGCTCAAGTTATGTCTTGATTGTCCTAGTGTTCATATTAAACCATCAACTCTTCCCAACTGTAATGACAGGCAGGCCAGTAATTATGACAGGAGGTGGCTTCAGTCGATAGTTACCATATCACTCAACATGCAACTAAATATTATGCACAATATTTGAAAGTTCTGAAGTTGGATTGAATTAAGGACAATCTTTATAATTTTTTTGTTATATTCTAGATATGAGTGTGCTGTGGTGTCATTCATCCAAGCACAACCTGATGACAGATATATTATAATTGGCCAAATACATACATCTTGATACAATATGTACAGAATGTGATAACACACTATGCACCCCACTCGAACACACGCACGCATTCCAAAAGCATAGAATAAATGTTGGCTGTGATGAATAAGGCAGAAGGGCCATCCATGTGATAGTTGCAAAACTCCTTCAGAAACTTACATGACTGTAGTCTCGTCCCCAGACCCTCCATACAAGTTGGTCTGGGTACGAGACTAGCGCAGGATGTGGAAAGAGGACTGGGAATGAGACTACAAGCCGGAACGTCCTTCAAGCTGATTGGTTGATTTAAAGCTAATCTGATTGGTTGGTTGGTTTGAAACAGGCGGGAAACGGGGGGGTAAAGGTTTGGCATGCTCCTTGTTCTTTCTTTTCAGGTTTATTCCGGTGTTCAGTCATATCTCATTGCGACCTTCTACGACTTTCCCCTTCTCTTCGGTGAATCATTTCAGAGTGGAGATGGCATCAAGGCGTACTCAGCCCCCACGTCAGTGCCGCCAGCAGCGTCGGCAGCAGCCGCAGCGACCCCCCTGCGCCGTAAGTTTGCTACGCTAGCCGAAATTATTTGAATTTCCCGCGGTGTTGCTAGTGTGTATGCCAAGAGTGGGAGGGGTGGGCTGCCTGTTGGAAGAGAGGGGGACATTTTCTAGAGATTTTGATGCAAAAATACTATTTTCACAATCTGTACAAAAATATAATTATGTAGTCTTTTTGCATCAAAATTGTGTGCTTAAATTTCCCACGGTTTTGCTACAAGGGTTGTGTGTACATATATGCATGTGTGGGGAGGGCAGGCTGAGAGGCAAGCTGGGGAGGGAAGAGCCTGGGGGGTATAGGTCGGTGGTGCACGGAGAAAGAGAGAGGGGACACACTCCTGTAATAACCACAATCTGTACAGTCTTGTCACTGTCTTGTACCATTGCTTCATTTGTGCAGATGACAGTCAAAGAGATGGAGAACCACCTGCTCGAATATGCTAATGAGGCAGGTGATCTTTGGTGCCAGCTAGAAGGCTGTACTGGCACTCACACCCCCTATCGTGTGAATATCTGGGGACTGAGAAAGACGGCAGAGAACAGGGATGAGGGTCGGCTGATGGCCAAGCAGCAGGTCGCAAACATCCTCCGCCACCTGCAAAAGGTGCACAACATCCCCAAGGACGAGGTGGTGGAGGATGTTCTTCCCTGGGGCACCCCACCTTTCCCAGGTAGGAAAAACTTACATTTGATTTCCCTAACTCCTAACATAACCTAATATACGAAAAGCCAAAGACTAGATTAGTGTGCTCCTTGAACAGATCCACATGGGACCATCTTTGACTCATGTACCAGTTTGTTATGTGGGGAAGCGAGGTCAAAGCAAGTAGTGATAGACAATCTGTCCATGCACCCGCCTTAGCCTGTATATAGATTGTTCACTGACATCAACTCTTGTCTTCTTCCTTCCATGCAGAATTGCTAGAGCTGGGAAGCTTGACGGGGGGTGAGGCTGCCCTCAAAGTGGAGGTGGCCAACCTGCGGGAGAGGGTGGCCTACCTTGAGAGGGATGTGGAGGGCCTGGAAGCTATCATCAAAAACCTTGCTGACCGGGAGGAAAGGAGTGCCACCCAGATGTACAAGATCTATTATGATGCCCGGCATAACAGGCCCTTCCATCCCTCTCACGATGAGGATGAGTTTGTGAGTATCTTTGTTGTATGTTGTTGTGTACTTGTACGTATAGCAGTATACTAGTTGACAAGAAGATGAGTATTGTTGGTGTGGAGGAGGGGGAGGTTGAATTGTAACATATATACATGTATGATTTACTTTCTTGTACACACCTGCACACACAGCTTGCCATCACTGATATCAGGCGGACGCTCAAGAAGCGGGAAGACAGGGTCTGGGCAGTCGCGGAGGGAGAAGAGCCACCAGAGTGGTCAGATGGTGATGATGAAGAGGGGGAAGAGGAGGAAGAAGTAAGTCAGCTTTATTAATTCATTGCATGTATACATTCTGAGCTAGAAAGTTAGACAAAGGTGAAAGTGTACAGAGGAACTAGCTAGCATAGAAAGTTAGACTGTTACCAACTTGAGTTCAGAAAATAACTTTATTTCCACTTTGCCTCCTCTCCAGCCTCTCCCCCCATCCCCAGCTCCACTGTTACCATCGCCAGCTCCACTGTCACCATCCCCAGCTCCACTGTCCCCATCCCCAGCTCCACAGTCCCCATCCCCATCAGAAATCACCACCTATAGTTTGAAGTCCATGGAGCTCACGCTGGTACACCAACCTCCACAGCTGATACTCTCTCCTCTCCCCCCATCCCCAGCTCCACTGTCACCATCCCCATCAGAGGTCACCAGCTATAGTTTGAAGTCAATGCAACTTACA
Source organism: Agelas oroides (assembly GCA_949130485.1). Classification (NCBI taxonomy): domain Eukaryota; kingdom Metazoa; phylum Porifera; class Demospongiae; order Agelasida; family Agelasidae; genus Agelas; species Agelas oroides. The sequence continues at coordinate 74,882 of OX422202.1, read as the reverse complement.
CCACCTCTCCACACAACCATCAGTGTGAGGAAAAGGGCAATGGAGACAGAGGAGGAGGAGCTGGAGTTCGATCCCGTTATTACAAGCACCCCCAATGTAAGTAGCTACACTGTACCAGATATGTTGGTAGTGTACATTACAACACGAAAGAAGCCTTCATAGAGAGAGTGTGTGTGTTTGTGTGTGTGTGTGTTGGGGGGGGGTTGACCGTACCAACAAGAAATATGTTAGGTATTACAGCTTTTCAAAAAAAATTTTTTTTCTCCTCCAGAACCCCAGGGATGAAGGGAGCCCACCACTGAGGAAGAGGCCTAAGGTGACTCCAGAGGACAACATCTCAGTCCTCCTGTCAAGTGATGACGAGGAGGAGAACTTGCAATTGGTAAGTTCACAAGCCATGTACCTGTAGCTCTACATTACATCTAGCTGGCCATAACTAGTGTAGTCACATGCCAAGCTTCAGCTAAGTTACCATGGTATTGTAACCATCTTAAGGATTCCAGCCTTAATTTCCTAGCCTGGTCTAAATCTAGATCTATACATGATATTTTGCTATCACTTGACTATACCTCAGCTCTTTGCACATATGAACACTGTTACTTGCCCTCTTCCCCATCTCCACACACACACACACACACACACACACACACACACACACACACACACACACACACACATGCATGCACACATATTAGCGGATGGCCAAATCACCGCCCATGTCCCCAAGATCACGTCTGTGGACACCAGCTCCCCCCCGCCCTCCTCCTAAAAAGTTCCCTAGATGGGCACCTAGGCACTATTGCTTTTGGTGTGATTCAGAGGATCACTCCGTGGACCTGCACTGGCAGTAAGGTAAGGCTGACTCTCTACTTTGTGTTAGCTTGGTGTGCACCTAGTGTAGAGTACATGTGTACATAGCTGGAGAGGATGGTACAAAGTGAATGCTCAGCCTGGATATGATTTGTGATGTAACCACAGTCCAGATGTGTTTCCATCTGCATCATTTACAAAGCATCACTCTTCTTTTTATTCCAGGTGCAGGCCGGGCCAGGCTAGGGGAGATAGCAGGGCTGCCTTAACTCGTCCAACCCACACTGCAGGGCCACAGTTACAACAGTAGGTGATCTTCTGGGAGGTGGTAGCTTTGGTCTCCAGTGAGCTGCCTGGTGGGTGGAATCATCGAAGGGGAAGGACTCTGTGAGCGAACACTTGAAGCTGTCATGTTGTCCGAGCCAAGCTGGAGAGCCACAGTAACAACCGTAGGTGACCTCCTGGGAGGTGGGGGCTTTGGTCTCTGGTGAGTTACCTGGTGGGTGGGTCCATTGAAGGGGAGGGGATTGTAAGCGAGCACTTGAAGCTGCCATGTCCTTCCTGGCCCAGGGTGATTGACGGTGATGTCGATTGCTCTGGGCACCTGGTTGACGGTGATGTCAACCAGGTTGGTTGACGGTGATGTCAACCACAGGTGGTTGACGGTGATGTCAACCAGGGCCTTAGGTGGTTGACGGTGATGTCAACTGGGGTCTTAGGGGTCTTAGGTGGTTGACGGTGATGTCAACTGGGGTCTTAGGTGGTTGACGGTGATGTCAATCAGGGTCTTATAGGTGGTTGACGGTGATGTCACCAGGGTTTTGTAGACTGGGCCAGGGTGTTGTGGGTTGGGAGCATATTTGTGTCTCTGAAGGAAGGGTGGGAGCCTCAGGGAATGTTGCAGGTGGGAGGGAGCCTTCTTGTGTGTATGTATATGTTTATGTATGTATGTTGGTGTGTGTGTGTGTGTGTGACATTGTGTCAGGTTGTGTGTGTACATGTATGTGTGACATTGTGTATGTGTGTGTGTATTTGTGTGTGCATGTGTGTGACATTGTGTCAGGTGTACAGTTTGTGTGTTTGGGTGTACGGTTGTGTATGAGTGCATTGTTTGTGTGGGTGTGTGTGCGTGTATGTGTGTGACTGTGCATTGTTTGTGTACATTGTGTGTGCAGATCTGCTTTGACTACTCTTCGTCACATAGTTTCGCCTGTCGGGTCATTTCTCTAGCAGCCACTGAAACGTATCTGTACTCCAAGGTTACCATTCCCATTTTTTGAGCATTTGAAGGTGACTACTCCTCATATGAATGCAAGTGGGTGTTTGCATGTGGGTGTTTGCATGTGCATGTATACCAGCCAGCCACACTAAAATAAATGTCGGGTACACTAAGTGGTGGTGTCAAAATATTGGTTGTGTCACATATAGTATCCATGTGAGTCATGGATATTATCCATGTGAGTCGCGTAATGTGCACTATCGTCATGTCACGTGAGTCACGTCACGTACACTAACGTCATGTCACATGAGTCACGTACACCAACATCATGTCACTTGAGTCGCATCACGTACACAAACATCATGTCGCGTGAGTCGCGTATTAATCATGTTATGTGCACTTGTCCGGTACATTAAGTTACACTAACCACCACCTAAAACTAACTAACCAACTAAGATAGTAACTGTGGCTGCATGGTTTGGCTGGTTAAAAACTCCCACTTGCATTCCTATGAGTATTTTTGTGACCTTCGTGATCCTTTTTTGAGCCTTAGCAAGGAATGGGTAACTTTGGAGTGTGCATGTGTTTCAGCGGCTGCTTTAGAAATGACCTGACAGGTGAAACTATGTGACGAAGAGTGGTCAAGGCAGATCTACACACACAATGTACACACACAATGCACACACACATACACATACACACACACACACACAAACAATGCACTCATACACAAGCGTACACCCTAACACACAAGCTGTACACCTGACACAATGTCACTAACATGCACACACAAATACACACACACACATGCACACACACACACATACACATGTCAGTCCAGTACCTGTCAGTCCAGTACATGTCAGTACATGTCAGTCCAGTACATGTCAGTCCAGTACCTGTCAGTCCAGTTCCTGTCTGTCCAGTACATGTTCTTGTTAGGCAGGTAGTTCTGGGAATGTGTGCATGTCGGTGAGTGAGTAAGCAAGTGAGTAGGTGCCTGGGTGGGTGGGTGCCTGGGTGGGTGGGTGCATAAGGGAGTGAGTGAGGGTGAGAGAGTGCATGGCTTGGTTTGGAGGGTTGGGTGTGTGTTCTCTTGTAAGTAAGAGGTACGTCCATGAGTTTTTCCCCATGCATTTTTTCCCGGGGATTTTTTTGTGTAGGTTTTACTCCCTGGGTTTTTCTCCGTGGGTTTAAGGGGTGGCCCAAGGACGTGGTAGTGGATAGTGTGAGCTTGCAGGGTTCCTCCTTGGAGATGGGCCTGCCTACTGGGTGCTCACTGGGACCTTAGCCATCCACCAAACAGGAGAGATCCTACTCGCCAGCTCAAACCTGGTACTGTGGCTCCAAGGTGCGGTGAGGACAATTAATGGCAGTGGATAGTGCAAGCTTGCAGGGTTCCTCCTTGGAGATGTGCCTGCCTACTGGGTGCTCGCTGGGACTTTAGCGATCCACTGAACAGGAGAGATCCTACTCGCCAGCTCGAACCTGGTACTGTGGCTCCAAGGTGCGGTGAGGACTTGTGACGGCAGCCTGAGTTCGGAGAGCTAGCCTGGCCCACAGCACTGGTGCCCTCCCTCATTTCCTGAGGATTGGCACACAGAGGAGGCTCCATCCACCGTCCTCCTACTCCCCACTTCCTGGGAGTTGATTGATTTTGACGAAAAGACGGAAAAGAAAAAAGAAGAAAAACGAAAAAAATTAAAAAAAAGTGCTATGACTTGATTTCCAATTTGATTTTCAATGTGCGATGGAGTTACAAAAGAAGAAAAGAAAAAAAAGAAAAAAAGAAAAAGAAAAAAAAAGATGTGCTGTGACTTGATCCGATCCCGATTTTCTGTGACATGATTTCCGATATACGATGAACTTACAAAAGAAGACGTGTTGTGAAGAAAGACTTGATTCGATTACGGATGGAACTTTTGTGTCTGTGAGTTTCTTCGTTCAAGTCACTGTACTCCAGTCTGTTATCTGTTATGTCTGTAAGCCACTGTATGTCTCTTTTGTAACCCCTTTCTCTCTCTCTATTTGTATCTTATAATCTCTCAATCTCTATTATTTGCTGCCAACCATATATTATGTATTATGCATTTTGTGAAAAAGAGAAAAGATGGGGCAAAAAAAAAGAAGAAGCTAACCTTGAGCCATTCCTGGTCCCAACCACTTACTAGCATTTTCATTTTCACTGTAATGCTATTCATAGGACACAATCTTTTGAATGTAGGCCATTGTATTTTTTACTCCTCTTTGTAAGCATATTGAAAAAAAAATCACCATCATACCTCTCATGTTGCTGTCATGCTGTCTACCTCTGGACGGACATCTCGCAACTGACTCTTCCGATCCGAATTCTTACTGGGTGCAGTCGTTCATCACGTACGATGCTGATCCGCTCCACAATGTTCCAGAGGTACGAAACAGTTGCTGGTCGATATGTTATGGAGACTCTTATCGCTTTGTGCTACTGATTGTCGTCCGATCTGAGTTCTCACCGGGTGCAGTCACATATACTGCCGATCATGTTCGAAATGTTCCAGACGCTTGCCAGTTGTCACTTGCTCAAACATGTTCTGGAGTCTGTTGCTGCCTTTGTGATCTGAAGAACTGAGTTGTGTGCTCACTTACTTCCCAAAGTTGCTGATGTCTCGACATCCCATATCTCTCTCTTTCTCATCACTAGTCTTACCTGTTGAGCACCTGACCAAGGAACCAAAATGCTTTCTAGTTTGCAGCAGCAGAGCAACTGAAAGTTAATGGTGATCGAAACCAAAACGACTCGAGTGAACTCACGCCCATTGACACCAGCTGTGACAGCTTCACATCGTACTGACAGCATTTCATACGGAAAAAAAAATCATCTCATCTCACTATCTCATACTGAAAAAAAAATCACCCCATTCATCTCCCACTATCTCATTCACCATCTCATTCATTCCCTCACAATCACCATTGTTTGCATTGTGGTTGAGTGTTTACCAGGCTCTGGCGATAGGCTCTGGCTAAAAGAATAGAAGAGAAGCCCCCAATATTAATCATTTTGAAAAAAAAAATCGGTGAACCATTCACGTGAAGCATGCGCACTTCTGCATGAGTTGTGAAACTCAGAGAGGAGGAGCTGTTGAGGAGGAGCGGATGTCTTCTAAGACTAGGTGAGTAGTACTCTACTAGCTATGCAGGGTCAGTTTGCAAATTGTTTACTGCTAGTCTTTTCTCTTCCTCAGGTGTGTTCCAGATCATCAAGCCCACACCTGTGCTCCGTTAGCAAGAGCTACCACATCATCCCCTACCTCACCAGTTGTCCCGCAAGAGATCCCAGTTCTCACTAGTCATCCTACAAGAGTTCCCACATCCTACACTACCTCACCGGTCGTCCCACAAGAGTTCCCACATCCTACACTACCTCACCGGTCGTCTTACAAGAGTTCCCACATCCTACACTACCTCACCCCAGTCATCCTACAAGTGTTCCTATGTCCTACACTACCTCACCAGTCGTCCTACAAGAGCTCCCACATCCTGCACTACCTCACCGGTCGTCCTACAAGAGTTACCACATCCTACACCACCTCACCAGTTGTCCTACAAGAGCTCCCACATCCTGCACTACCTCACCGGTCGTCCTACAAGAGTTCCCACATCCTACACCACCTCACCAGTCATCCTACAAGAGTTCCCACGTCCTACACTACCTCGCCAGTCGTCCTACAAGAGTTCCCACATCCTGCACTACCTCACCGGTTGTCCGACAAGAGCTCCCACATCCTACACTACCTCACCGGTTGTCCTACAAGAGTTCCCACATCCTACACTACCTCACCGGTCGTCCTACAAGAGTTCCACATCCTACACTACCTTGCTGGTTGAGTCTCACTGTGATCAGAAGAACGTCTGTGATCAAAGAGCTACTGCATTTGTGAACTAAAGAACTGCTGTGTCTGTGATCATTTTGAAATATGCATGTGTTGCATGCATGCACCCTTTACATTTGGTTGGCCTCCCAGACATGTTTCACTGTGTAATGATTTGTCACTGTTACTGCATGTGTGGTTAGTTAAGCATCTTGTTAGTTATGTCCAGACATGTGTGGTTGCTTGGGTAGAAGGTGCTGATGAGGAGGATCTGAGCTGCTAAGACTTGGGGAGGATCTGAAAGCTTCTGTGACTTGGTGAGTAGTACTCCATTAGCCATGCCGGGTCAGTTTGCCAATTGTTCATCGCTTAGTCTTTTCTTCCTCAGGTGCATTCCAGATCAGCCCCCACCTATGACAAGACAAGAAGACAAAGAGAAGACAAAGAGGAGATCAGACAAACTGTAGAAACTGTATAAGCATTAGCTTAGGGTCCATAACAGTGATTGTGTGTGTGACATGACATGGGAGGGTGGTGACTGCCTGATTTGACATGACATGGGACGGGTGATTGCCTGATTGTGTGCATGTGGAAGCCGGGTGGTGACTGCCTGAGTGTGACATGGGAGGTAGGTGACTGCCTGAGAGTGTGTGACTGCCTGAGTGTGTGGGCATGTGGGAGGGTGGTGACTGCCGGAGAGTGTGTGCATGTGGGAGGGTGGTGACTGCCGGAGAGTGTGTGCATGTGGGAGGGTGGTAACTCAGCCGGAGAGTGTGTGCATGTGGGAGGGTGGTGACTGCCGGAGAGTGTGTGCATGTGGGAGGGTGGTGACTGCCTGAGAGTGTGTGCATGTGGGAGGGTGGTGACTGCCGGAGAGTGTGTGCATGGTGGTGACTGCCTGAGAGTGTGTGGGCATGACATGGGAGGGTGGTGACTGCCTATAGGTAGGTGACTGCCTGAGGTGTGTGCACATGGGAGGGTGGTGACTGCCTGAGAGTGTGTGCATGTGGGAGGGTGGTGACTGCCTGAGAGTGTGTGTGACATGACATGGGAGGTAGGTGACTGCCCACCCTTCCATGTCATATCACACGCACTCTCAGGCAGTCACCTACCTCCAACATGCACATGTGACTGCCTGAGTGTGCACACTCAGGCAGTCACCACCCTCCCACATGCACACACTCTCAGGCAGTCACCACCCATCCACATGCACACACTCTCAGGCAGTCACCACCCTCCCACATGCACACACTCAGGCAGTCACCACCCTCCCACATGCATACACTCAGGCAGTCACCACCCTTCCATGTCATGTCCACATACTCTCAGGCAGTCACCACCCTCCCACATGCACACACTCTCAGTGACTGCCTGTGAGTGTGTGGGCATGTGGGAGGGTGGTGACTGCCTGAGAGTGTGTGCATGTACGATCACATGATCCAGGAGCATGATCTGGGGAGCACGATCACGTGATCTGGGAGAATTATCATGTGGCCTAGGGAGTATGTCACATAATCCTGGGAGCATGGTCACATGACCCGGAAAATAATTGGGCAATAAGTACTTAGCCAGTGAACATCTCACCACCAACCTAGGTATTAGTTAGCCTCATCATTAGGCTCATTTCCTCTTTCCACGCGAGAAAGAGCCTGGGTACGAGGCTATAATAGTCTCACAAGCCAGCCCTTATTTCCGTGGTGACTGCCTGAGAGTGTGTGCATGTGGGAGGGTGGTGACTGCCTGAGTGTGCACACTCAGGCAGTCACATGTGCATGTTGGAGGTAGGTGACTGCCTGAGAGTGCGTGTGATATGACATGGAAGGGTGGGCAGTCACCACCCTTCCATGTCATGTCCACATACTCTCAGGCAGTCACCACCCTCCCACATGCACACACTCTCAGTGACTGCCTGTGAGTGTGTGGGCATGTGGGAGGGTGGTGGCTGCCTGAGAGTGTGTGCATGTACGATCACATGATCCAGGAGCATGATCTGGGGAGCACGATCATGTGATCTGGGAGAATTATCATGTGGCCTAGGGAGTATGTCACATAATCCTGGGAGCATGGTCACATGACCCGGAAAATAATTGGGCAATAAGTACTTAGCCAGTGAACATCTCACCACCAACCTAGGTATTAGTTAGCCTCGTCATCAGGCTCATTTCCTCTTTCCGCGCGAGAAAGAGCCTGGGTACGAGGCTATAATAGTCTCACGAGCCAGCCTTTATTTCCGTTTGGAGGAAAGAAAAAATGTTATCGCTCCTCCCACATGCACCGGAAATAAAGAAAAATAACAGCTGCCGCGAGCAATTGCTCCCGGATTTGCGAACGGACATCCAGCACATAAATTTATGTGAACGTTTTTTGTGCACACAACTTTATTAACCCCTTCTCAGCTAAATTTTGGTAGAAGTGCAGCTAGTGCGGATCGACGTAGCCTACGCACTTTCAAACTAGTTCAAGTGCTACTTTCAAGGGGGCATTTCAGTTGAAAATTTTACCAGGTACTATGGCAGCAAAGAAGCGCAGGCTCATGCCAGATTTGGATGAACTGGAGTGTAAGAGAAAGCAGACGAAAGGCGCGATGAAAGGAGTTGAAGCAGCAGTTAAACAGCTGAAAGAAATAGACCAGATGAGTACCATGTCCAACGTCCTATCGGAGGAATATTCACTGGTATGGCTAATGTCGCTGTATGGCCTTCGACTTGTGTTCATGGTCGTGTCCTGCTTTAACGCGTTGCCAAAAGCACTGACCGAGAATCAGATGCTACACTATGTAAGCAGATACTGTGACCACCCAGTGAAAGAAGTAAAGGCGTTGTTGTCGTTTGTACAAGCGTCTTGTCCCTCCCTGTTGGAGATGTTGAGGCCAGATGATCTCCCGGTGGTGTTAGCACCTCCTGTTGGTGCATGCATTAATTGCGGACGCAGACTGGTGTCTAATCGTTGCACCAAAGTTAAGTACTATAGTGAAGGTGGAGTGTCGTATGCTGACAAAGTTACCCTGCGCTGTGTTGACTGTAAGCTGTTCTACAACCTAACTCAGTACGGCAACAAGTCAGATCTAGGATTCAGGTACTATCCAGAAGTTGGAAGGATTGTGGAAGCAACTGACTCAGTCTGTGCAACAAGATCCCTTGGAGAATTTCAGTGTTCATTGGCGTAAGTAGTTACTGTACATACTACCATGCAGTCGAATCGCCAGTGTACGTAACGTCAATACCTGCCCGTACAAATTTATTTACAGCGCGGCGTGCGTACGTGCGCAATAATATACGGAGGTGCGCGAAAATGCACGGAAGCTGCATGAATATTTTAACCGCTGTAACTCAGAAAGCCAATACAGAAATAGCATAAAAATAGAAGGACATGCAATGCATAAGTAGGCCTTCATGTGTAGCAAGTTTAGGACTTATTTCAGCTTTTGGAGCAAAGATACTGCAGCTGCAGAGTGATATTCCGGGTCTGTGCCAACAAAGCTGGAACATTTGCCGTAGCCACCTGCTGGAACTATTCCAAAGGCATGCTGTAATCTGACTGGGTATATTTCATAAAACTAGACCATAAAAATCAGTGTCCACTGTGGTATAACAGTTCAGCGCATGTTCCAAAAACATAGGTATCAAATACTGCTTTTATGGTGTACGTGCATACATTGTTCGATCTGTCAAGTTCACACACAACTCATTTCGGTTGATATATCATCTTTACATGTAATTGGATACAAATCAACAGTAAACAGGTGAACACAGGTTGCAGTGAGACGACAATAATGATTGAGCAGAATTCCAGCTAGAGGGCTCTCAGTCCAGGGATACCATGGGAATTTCTGGCAACTTTTGGTAACTCCAACAAGGCCTGTGTGGTGAATATACTCAACTGGTCTTTCAGGCACACTCTGCTGGAGAACAGGAAGTAACTATCATTATCAAATTTATGGCTGAATCAATGATGGCCTGCACAGCACACATTCGGCATGCTACTAAGGCATTTATAACCCCCACAGTGTCCTGAAACACCTAGCATGCGGAATGCTACACAGTGATTGAATGCTCTTAAGCAATAGCTAGATTGCATCAAAATCTAATGTGCTCTTGGTAATAGTTATAACTTGTATTCTTGTCTTTGTATGGAAACACTGGGACACAAGTCTTGTACTCGTTGAGTAGTCTGGGGCAAATAGAAGTAAAATATCCCCGAAATATCAAGTAGATAGGCTCCAGTAATGAATGATGGAGTGAAGACCCCCACATAATCAAATGGTTAGATCATATTTCGGTGGCACATTTGCTGTAGCCAGCACCTACAACCTCCAAAATTCATGTGTGTTACCTACAGTTGCTGTAGTTCTTAGCAGCGCATATATCGTTTGTGTCCACTACCCTAGTATGGAAAGCGAGCATACCCCTGCCCATGACCGCATACCCCTCACTTACGACGGTTTCCTGGACCCTGTTTAACCTTCAACTTGCTTTCAGTACTCATTCCTACATTCTATTATCAACTTGCTTTCAGTACTCATTCCTACTGATAGTTTAGGAATCATTCCCAGGCCTACCTCTTTCATTCTCCATGTTGACAGTATATTTATACCATTCTCATAGGATGGGATGTCCCCCGCCTTAAACTGTCCCCCCAGACACGTGATCCTAGGACCAGCTGTCCCCCAGGACAACTTGTCCTGGGACCATGTGTCCCCTTTAGGACAAATTGTCCCCCCATGAATCAGAGGTTACAGAGTTGTGAACTATCCTCTGTGCATGGCTATTCTGTCCACCAATGAAAACTGAAAACTATTACCACAACTTATACAAACCCCCCAAAACAGTGATCTGATGCTTATGAGTTGTTATTTACAACTGCCACAACACCAAGCTACTTTTGGGTCCACTGTTTGAAAACTACGGCATCCGAATACACATGGCACCATTCTTTGAACTGTATCGGTACATGTATGCTGGGAAAGTCAGGCACCTAGTCTCTCGTAGCCAGACCCTTTCAGACGAGAGTCAGGCTACATGAGACTAATTCAGGCATTTTATGTGTAGTACAAATTAATGTCAGTAGAAGCACAGCATGACTGCATCTGCGTGAGAGTGCTTGAGAAACTTTTGCTGAATGATGCCCAGCCTTGTTCTCAGGCCCCGCCCCCAGCTTCCCATTGCTGGAAAGGTGGTGACATGAACAGATTTGCCTTCAAGAACCAGCTTGCCCATGGTGGGAGCAAATTTTGGGTGTACAGTTGTTCCTGGGGAATCATTTTACAAGGAACCAGATTAAGCATGAGCCGATTCTATGCATTATATAGATATGTGTGCTCATCTTCCCTTATTGTTTAGCAATCATGCATGGGTATCGTTCCAAGGATTTGCTGAAGCATACAATGTTGCACTGGATGTACCTAAGGATATGGGTATGAAATCTGAGTTGCTGTGTTTATGGTGATTATGTGATAGTATAGTAACTACCTGTCATGCACAGTGAGTCTTATATCATGAGCAGATTATCCAATGTATGTATGTGTACCTGAGACCATAGTTGTTCCTTAGAAGCAATCTTAAGGATCAAAAACATCTCATCAATAAATGTGCCTATGCTATTTTGCAGAAATCACTCCAGAACTAGTTGGCGAAATGTTTTATAATGGAGAACTGGAACTGGAGTTACACAGAATTGGATTGGATGACTACTGTTTCAAGTTGAACAGTGACAGGGAGAATTGTTTCGAGCGAGTAGAGGAAGCCAGACGGGTTTCACTCTACCCTCATCCTAAGTGTTTCAAAGGATGCAAGGAAAGAGGTTAGTGAAGATTTAAAGAGAGCTGCAACTTTAAAATTTACTCCATTTCCTGTTTGTGGTCAGCATGCTCAGAGGAGGTGCGACACTATCACATGCGCTATGCATTAATGAACATTCCAAGGACTAAAAACCATCGATACAACAATTGGAAATGCTGTGCGGCAAAGATCAAGATGGGTTTAGGGGGGTTTTCGTGATGCTGAAAGTGTCTCGCCAGTCAGAAGTAACATTGCATGCCTGTGTGACCTCCAAACGGCATTCTTGTGGCTGTTGAGAGCTAGATGAATGGCGGTGATCGATCTCGACCTAATAGACAGCTTCAGTATGGTTGAAAATACCCCCCAACCCGAGTGAACCCAGCACGCTAGAAGCTTCTGATGCCAAGAAATCGTCCTTGAAGCAATGGAATGCAGGAGGTTAGCAATTAACTTGACAATCAGGATCACGTGTTGATGTATATGACATCACTAGTGTCGGACCTCCTCTGAGCATGCTGGCAGATGTAATCTGTATTCAGCATGTAACCACCCTGTTTACACAGCCTGTACCTAGTGGCTTCGCCATCCTATTTTGGTGGGTTTTTTTTTTAGTTTTTTTCCCGGACCCTCAGTATGGTACATGTGGAGGTCTTGCTGCGGGTCTGGGACTGATACTAGATGGTGGTGTGTCCAGACCTCATTTTCCACAATGCTTTTGTCTGCTTAGATAGTAATTTGATTGTGCCGATACGCATAACAAAAAGCCAATTTTTGTTTAATTTCCTTTACTAACAGGTCAGAGTCACCATCCCAGGTGTTTCTTATTCTGCTGCAGTGGTTGCTTTCTCTTGTTAAGGCACTAGGTGGTCCATCCAATCTCCCTGCAATCACTGTAGCTTATGACAACATCTGCAATGTAGAGAAGATGAGGATCACTCGAAAGCCCTTGCCGCTTCCACCTCCATACAACAAACTGTGGATGAACGTACAGAAAATCATTGATGTGTTTGATTTTCCAAACCACATCAGTGCAACTTGTAGGGAACAGTTTAGTCCACTTCAGTTTAAGGAAACTCATCCCCACTTCAATACCCAAAGTGGAGAACAGACTTTTGCATGGGTTGGTAGATATAAGCGCATATTATGTTCAATGACTAAGAATCACCACTTGTTTTATTTGCACCGAATGGTACTGAGACGTAATCTGTACACTGCTAGATGCTATCAGTTTGGTCGTAAACCCATTCTGCCTAAGAAACCATAACATATATTGTAACTGTTCATTTCTTATACTTGTGTTTCTTGTTTGTACACATTTAACCGCATAATTTATTCCCCGGTGAAGTTGAAAAGTGGTTTATTCATACTTATAGGCGTGACTATTGCGCATGCGCAGATTGAGATGGTACGGCTTGTCGGCGGGTCTAGACGTGCGCTGTTCAGTTTCCTAGTGTGTCGATCGACATGGGGAAGGATCTTGTGCAGTACGATTCTCGCATGGGATACTGGAAGGGGAAAGGAGAGAGTAGAAGATTCGTTCCTTTGACTAATTTCGAAATGAAGTTCACTAAGTTTGTGCGCAGTCCAGAACAGCTTCCAGATTACGCCGGCTTCATTGTGAAGGTGACGCAACCGAGTGGGAAGAGAATTACAGAAGGGTCAGTGTCAATACACTGTCTTTACAACTGCTCGATACTTGCATTACTGTCCATGGTAATCTGATATTCAGATCGTGTTTCCTGCCGTGGTACCACATCTGCAATAGCGACCAACTGCGCGCAACACTGGGAGCTGAAACGCGTTCGCAAATCGGGGATCCTCTCGCCGCGAGACTACCGGTCCGCGGTGGCGGGGCGGATCTATGGGCAGATCGGGCAGATTCAGCGCAAGTTGTCGTCTCTACTTGTCGGATGCAGCTCAAACATGCGGCGCTCTCAACAGCAGCTCAACGTATGCCGCCGTCATTATCTATGCCTATGGAAAATATTGACTCTCAGGGCAAACAGCTGCAGGAAATGGACCCAGAAAAAAGTTTCAAGGTGGGATATCAACTGGTAATTTCCCTGTCCATTGTGTACCATCCTCCTTTCTCCTCCTCTCCCTATTTCTCGCTCTTACCTGTCACTCCCCATTCTTCCCCCTCCTTCCCTTCCTCCCACCCTCCAGCTCTCAGAGCTACAAAAAAAGTCGAATGAGCTAAAAGACGAGATGGATGAGAGCTATCAGCTGGCAGAGAACCTGGTTGTGGGTGGAATGGCCAAACAGCAGTACTTGGAGCGAGAGCGAACCAATCAGGCTCACCTCAACCGTCTCCAGAATGAGATCGACACCATTGTCCAGGGACTTGGACTCCAGGCTGCAGCAATCCAGTTTTTCGATTTGCTATTCTTTACATGAACGTAATGAATGTGACCCATCATTATCTCCTCCACTACCTCCCTCCTGCCTCTCTTTACCAAAATTGTAAGTGCATGTGTGGGCGAGGCCACTCCCAACGCTTATCTCACATTGTCTCAGCTCCCAATGGCGACTATCTGGGTGAACCTGCTTCACAAGAACGGTGTAGACACTCCTGCGTGATCCTCAGCTGTGCGCCAGACCTCGAGGGCGGGGCTGGGTTGGGGAGTGACTGTGTCGGAGAGGACTGTCACGAAAAAAATGGAACCCCCCGAAATAGTTCCCCCCGGTCCAAATACTTCAGAGTAGTACCAAAGTATTTGGACCCCCAGTGCTGTAAGCAGAAATTCCAGTATATTGGTGTATTGGCACCTGCTGGGAGTTTGAAATATTATTATGAAGCACGAATTTGGCATGAAACCACAATAATATGGCAATCATAGAAAACAATCTATAAACAACTGTTACAAAACCAAGCACCACTGGAGTCAAGTACACTTGAACATACATTTACACTTGTATCATACTGCGTGGGAAGTTGAAAGAAGCCGCCACGGGGTACAAATCCCATGTACACCGTGGCGGCACCTGTGATCCTAGTTGTCTCATATGGTACAACTAGGTTGCTAAGCAACAGTCCAGCCTGTTCACATAGCAGAAGCCTCACACCAGACTACACTGGTTTGCATAATCTTTGAAAATTGAATCGCAAACTGCTGAGCAGAAGTGGTTAATTACGGCACGGGCATTGCGCAATGGCAGGACGTGTGTGCTTCTGGCGGTACAGTGATGCGTGCCTCTGCAGCCAATCATGCATGGGTTCAGAGTCCTGTCTACCTTATTGCGGTACGATTCGGGGTTATGCCTGTGGCACCTTCTTTGTACCATGCTCCTGTCACCCATATTCAGGTTAGCCACGTGCCTAGTAGAATCAGAGTCTGATTCAGAGTGTGGGCCTGGTATTTTGCAATGTAAGCTTAAAGTTGCGTATCAGGAAACTCATGTCCTCCGCTACTCGAAGGTGGAACGCCGTAGTGGTAGTGCCATCCATTTGGATCTCGAAAAAAAAAACACTCCTGGTTGTCGTTCTTCTGACAGTCAGCGCGGGATCAAACAATCTATCAGAAAGTGTGGGAAAGCCTACCGCAAATTAACCACTTCCGCCAAAGTTTGTGAATTCAATTTTTCAAGGACTATGCAAATTGCAAACAGGTGTAATCAGATCAATTATGATACAAGCCAGCTGTACCATGGCTTCTTAATGGGTATGGGTTGTACCATCCTCGGGTTATTGATGTCCTTCCTTGGGCTTTGCCCTCGGAAGTACATCATTAACCCTCAGATGGTAAGTACAATCCCCATACCCATTAAGAAGCCATGGTACAACTATAACATGAGACATGATACCACTGCTTACAGGTAGTACACTCCATCATGCGTTCTCCCATCTCTGGCATCCTGCAATTGCAAAACACTGGAACTTTCGATTTATTCGACCTTCTCTCACGCAAATGGAAACATTTCCATCTTTTGTTCCTGAAAACATCAGTAGAGATGTTTTCTCATCTCGTGTTGTCGTCTTCCCAAAGCAAGTGCCGTAGCAAAGGCTACTGCAAACAGTCCACAGTCATATGTACCAGCTTGAACTGGCACATCCATGAACTCGAGAGAAATCTCAGGCTTCTCTGTTTGAGAGTAGAGACTGTCGTAAACACACACTGTTGGGTGAGCCACTCCAATCGTTGAGACGGTCACCAAATGGCCGTGTCCAGTACTAGTATTGAGAATCTGAAATTTATGGGGGGTCCAAAAATTTCAAAGGGGGTCCAAATACTATCATAGAATTTGGCCGGGGGTCCGATTACTACGGGGGTCCAAATACTACGCGACAGGACTCCTCAGGCGAGGGTGGGCGCTAAAAAGAGTACAACTCGTTCTAAGGAGAGCAGTAGTACACTCGCAGATCGCTAACTTGCCGAGGGAGAAACGCCAGCTTTCTGATAAGGTGTGTGAACGTGTGCGTGTTAGAGTACCTCGGTGCGTGTGGCGGGGATGCAGGTGAGAGGGTGTGAAGTTAAGTGCAATGGACTGGTATAGCCCAGGTGCATTGCTATAAATGTGCAGTAGGTGTGGGAGAGGATAGCCGGGCTGTAGTGATGGTTGTGCAGTTTACCATATATGGCGAGATCTATGTCTCCATTAAATAGTAGAGATGGAGGTCACTTCTGCAGAGTAGTCTTCACTGTTATTGACCTGGTCACTCAGTTACTCAAATGCATGACCACGGTTTCAGCCTAATTGGGCCTCCTCAGGTGCATGCAGAGAACGAAATCCATACATGTTCTCACTGTTGGTGCACATGGGTAGCTGGTTCTCTCCATTGAAACATGTGAAAAGAGCTCTCTTTTCAGTATTATGATTTGCAGTACCGTATATGGTATGGCTGCACCAAGAGTGCACAAGAACGGGCAGCTTGAGTAAGAGCATGTAACTCTTAATAGAAGCCTGTAGTCTGGTCATGAACCGTACTATTAGTACTGGTGGTAAATCGCGACTTTCAAATTTTGTGGAGGTACACTCTCTTACTCAAGCTGCCATTCTTATGCTGTTCTGCTGCAGGTGGAGGAGGAGCATGCGTCACATGTGATGACCAAGAGTGAACTGGAGCAGACAAAGTCTCAGCTGGAAGGTGAGGTAGCAGGGGGGGAGGGGGGACCCGGACTTAGTGTACATGTGTGTGTGTGTGTGTACTTATGGGGGAGAGAATGGCCAGCACGTTCATAAACTGACCTGGACCTAATGAAAGCCTCAAAGTGTGCACATGCTTATGTACCATGAGCGTTGTTTCTGATTCACTTTCAGCAGCAGTGAAGATGAATCGATGGCAGCTGGTAGGGCACTCATCGGGCCACGCCTCCTCCCCCTCATGGCAGCCATCCTGTCTACACAACCATTTTGACACCAGCTCCGAGGAAGTCCAAGCCCAGGTGATGACTCGTTTAATTTCCTGCTCCACTGCCTTCTCCGCCCCCTCCTCCTGCATCCTCCTTGAGAAGGTACTGCACCATCACACTGTCACACAAGCACATCCTCACAGTCACACTCACACAAGCATACCCTCACACCATCACGTGCCCTCCCAGAGCCTCCGTGAATGTGAGGAGCAGGTGGAGGGGTTGGTGGCCCATGTGACAGACCTCCGCTCTGAGATGTCTCTCCTGAGGGACCATGTCACCTCCCACCACACACACAACAATAACATACTTGTTAAGGACCTGGTGAGGGAGGGGGATGTGAGGAGGGGAGGGATGCAGGGGAGGAAGGTGTGAATGGGATGTGAGGGGGGGGGGGGGGGGGTGTGATTACAAGTCTGAATAGACTCGGTTTCAATAACCTTACCAAACAGCTGTTTGTGATTATCTCTTCCTCTCCCTTCCTCCCTCTTCTTCCACTCCCCATGAGAGTTTATGTCTGAGTAATGCTGTGCTATCAGATGCCCTGGTGAGATCGCAACAGTCACAGCTGGAGGGGTCTCTGTGTGAGGTTGAGAGGGAGGAACTAGCCGAGAGGGTGGCCAGCAGTGAGGAGGGCAGGAGAAGGATGCAGAGACAGATAGGTACATGTAGGTGATTGTGTCAGCAGATCGGTAGCAGGACAGTAGCCTGCAAACAAATCTTTTGTGCTTAACCTGTTGGACTGTAGCTCTCTCCCACCATTCCTCTCCTTCCCTATCTTCTCTTGCCTCCCTCCACTTCGTCCCCCTCCACTTTGTCCCCCTCCTTCCCCTCTCTCTTCTCCTTTCCTCTCCTCCCTCCCCCTCTCTCCCCTCCTCTCCTCTCCTCCCCCCTCTCTCTTCTCCTCTCCTCCCCTCCTCTCCTTCCCTCCTAGCTGGACAGTGTGCTGGCAGACAGTGGTCGGCTGGAGGGCACCCTCTCCTCCCTGGGCAGCGAGAAGGAGCTACTGGCAACCTCTCTGAGACCAGAGGCCAATTACAACAAGCAGCTTGAGGAGGAAAAGGTTCAAGACTTGATAAAATAATAATTGCACTTTCTAAGATTGACGGCTCCATTGTAAAGTGTTTGGACTCTTTTGTTTCTCTCTCCTCCTTCCTAACACACACACAGGAGGCACCTTCATCACAGCGCAGCGTCTTGAGGCCTCACAGGCTGAACTGCAGCAACTGTAGGACTCACAAGTGTCGGAGATCAATGCCAAGTGTCGTGAGATAGATGGTATGAAGTCGCAGCTACAAGAACTCGGGGGCTGGTGGGAGAGAAAGAGACTCTAAAATCAGAACTACGGAAGAGTAAGGAAGATCTGGGGAGGCTGGCGGGGGAGAAGGATGCTCTCGCACAGGAACTGCAGGACATGAGAGAGCAAATGGGGAGGCTGGCGGGGGAGAAAGGAATACTTACAAGGGAACTGCAGGAGACGAGGGAACAACTGGGGAGGCTGGCCCTTCCCTCGTCTCCGGCAGTTCCCGTGTGTTTCTTTCTCCCCCACCAGCCTCCCCAGTTGTTCCCTCGTCTCCTGCAGTTCCCGTGTAAGTTTTCCTTTCTCCCCCGCCAGCCTCCCTAGTTGTTCCCTCGTCTCCTGCAATTCCCGTGTGTTTCTCCCCCAGAGAAGGATACTCTTGCACAGGAACTATGGGAGACGAGGGAGCAACTGGGAAGAACAAGAGCAGAGAATGAGAGGTAAGAGGGAGGGAGGGGGGATAGAAGAGGAAATGTGAGAGAAAAAGGAGTAATTTACCGGATGAATGGTCACCTCTCAAGTCATCGTGTCTGTGTTTGTTTCACTTCTCTGCAGACTGTCATCTGAGTGTCGTTGGCGGGTGTGGAGGGGAGGAAAAGAGAGTTGGAGGTGGAGACCGGGAGACTCTCTTTTCTCCTCCCCCTCCCCCTCCCCTCCTCCCTTACCTCCTCACCTTCTCCCCAGCTGGATCATTTGTCCTCGCAGGTGAAACTCAGTGCACGGCAACTGGTGGGAAGGGGGGAGATTAGAGCCATGAAGGTGTTGATTGATGTTGGAATGTGTCTCTTCCCTCACTCTCCTCCCTCCCCCCTCTCTCACAGTGCTGCTACTGATTGTCTCCAGAGTAGTCTGCAGCGGGTGATGTCCGAGCTTGACTCCACCCTCACTGAGCTAGAGGGCACACGTACCAGCAATATGCTCCTCAAACAGCAGGTGAAGGGGCGTCAAGCTCAGCGTGGGCCAGTTCTAGTGCTGGTCTAAGGGAGCTGTTGTAATTCATCCATTTTCCACCCTCTCCCTCTCTCCCCTTCCATTCATGTATCGGACTTGGAGGGCCAGGTGTCTGACCTGAGGGGACAGGTAGATGATCGGGATACGCCAGCTGGAGCAAGAGAGAAGGGACTCCGGTGATGTACTCAACCTTTCACACAACACACAAGTAAATACATGAATAGTTATTCTATGATACATCACACTAGGGGTCCTATGAGGCTTCTTGGAATGAAGTGTTCCATCTTCCCCCTCCCCACCCTCCTCCTCCCTCCCATCCTCCATCCTCCACTACACACCATTACAGATACACATACAAAACAGAGTCTTTTGTGTTCAATTTCACCATCCCCCCTCCACTCTGCAGGTTTTGAGTTGGTGGATGGCTGGTGCAGGCCCATAAACAAGCTTATCATACAATTTTGTAAAAATGCTTTTGGTTTGTCTCTATGGGGGGGGGGGAAACCAACTTCATTTCGAGTGAAATATATACATGTACATACAGAAGACGGACCCCAGAACTAAAGATAAACAAGTATAAAACTTGGGCTTGGCAAGGGCAAAAACTGCACAATCATATGCCAGTGTGCTTATTTTGCATGCCAACTACAACTGATCATAGGCTACGACCAAGCCATCTGATGCAGAGAAGGGAGGAACAGCGATTTCTTAGTGGTGCGTACTATTAGAAAAGCCACACACAAGCTCATCAGGACTAGGACGGTTTATATAACGTGCACATACTTTCAAGTAGCACTACCATCTGTTTCTTCGTCCTTGATGGCAGTGTCCCGAGTGCAGACAGGTGTTTCGACACGGAGCCGCGACGCACTTGTCCCTCAGCCGGCAGTTCTCGATCCCTCTCAGACAACGCACACCATAGATAATATATCTATGACGCACACGCAGAACGACACATACCGTTGGCGAATTGGTAGTTCGGAAGTCTGTAATGGTTCTTCTTAAACCACTGGAGGCAAACTACGATCACTAGTATGGGACTGCATACGCAGCACTGGCCACATAGTTTCGTACATGCGTGGGCACGTTGCCATCATTATGAGTCCACATTTCCGTACTAACTGGAGTCCACCATTTCCGGTGTTATTGACCGCTCGGAAAATCATCAAGGAAACGGTGTCATAGGATGGGATGGCCCCCCCTTAAAATTGTCCCCCCAGACGCGTGGTCCTAGGACCTCGTGTCCCCCAGGACAACTTGTCCTAGGACCACGTGTCCCCCTAGGACAGCTGGTTCTAGGCCAAGTTGTCCCCCCCCATTAGTCAGCGGCTACAAAGTAGCTACACTATCCTCTGTGGCCATTCTGTCCACCAAAACTAAAACTTCAACTTGATGTCAGTAGATAGTCTCGTGCCCAGACTACTGCTTCTACAGACCTGTCTAGTTTCCAGACTGCATTTTCCTGCGGGGGCGAAAAATGCGGTTTTGGAAACGAGACATGGCCGCATGCCATCCTCTGCATGAGAGTACTCAGCCAGCCTTGTTCACAGGTGGGGGGACATCCTGTCCTGGCAGGGGACATTTGGTCCTAGGACCACGCGTCAGTGGGGGGTGGGGGGTGGGGGGGGGGGGGGGGGCAGCTAGTCCTAGGATCACATGTCTGGGGGGGGGGGGGTGGGGGGCAGCTAGTCCTAGGACCACATGTCCGGGGGTGGTGGGGGGGGGCAGCTAGTCCTAGGACCACATGTCCGGGGGGACTTCTGGTCCAGGGGGACATGTGGTCCTCCCACAACGGGCCCTCAAGGAAACATCATTGCCGCAAGGAAATTTGATTGATCATGGTAGAAGTAAGCAGATTCAAAATCAGTGCATGGCTCCTAAGACTCTTAGCTACTGTAGGTAACTGATATACATGTAGGTAGATGCAACAAAAAACGTTTGGTAGCTGCAGCAAGAATGTCTCACTTAGATTTGTTTACAAATCACTCAGCATGGAGCTTGTGTATGTGCATCAATTATCAAATAGATTTTAAACTAATACTAAATGGTCAGAAAGAGATGTCTTGTCTCAAAGACACATGTACAGCCTTCATTGCAGACTTGGTGGCCTGGCAATTGTATTTTAGCGCAGGCCCAAGAGTTGGTCAATATACTCCACACTACAGAATGGAGAAATTAGAGGAAATGACAAAATCATTGAAAGCATGGAGCACTTTGATATGTGTATTACACACGGCTCCAATGCTAGGATTCCCACTATAGTAGAGCTTCGGATCATAATCATGCTCTTTACAGCTCTTTCTCATGCCAGCATATGTTCCTATGCTTTCACCCTACTCTCATGCGTAACATGCCAAGGCCTAGTACCTGGGAATGAGGCTAAATACACAAGCCCTTACTCGTCCTCTTCACCCTCTTTGGCCTGCTATGGCTCTCACCCTGTCCTCCTTCCTCTCCAGCAGCTGTGTTGGATGTGTGCATGTGTGTACGTACAAGCAGTGAATCAGTCTATGAGTATGTAACAATGTCCCCTTACCCCCCTCGCAAGTACCAAGTTGCTAACGATTTGTAGATGCAAGTGAAAGGCATTATGTGTGCACGTTGACCGAAAAGGTCTGAAAAGCAGCAGGCTAAGGGCAAGTGTGTCACTGCATGTCAATTAAGTGACAAAACACTATCGTCAAGGACGAAAAACAGAATCTGATGGTAAGGCTACTTGTAGGTATAGTTATCTAAGCCGTTCTAGTTCTGGCCTGAACCTCTGTACAAGGCTATTCTATTTGGAGTGCAGCATAATTAATCACAGCTCCTCAGCCCTTCTTTCACTTGTCTAGACTACACATTGTTAGCGACTTGGTGCTTGCAAAGTGCAGCTGTTGTCAAAATACCTAGGTGAACTTTCCTGACCGATCGCTAGTATGGGCTTGTACTGACTGCATATTGCGTGGGCACGTTGCCATCATTACGAACTGAGTCCACTATTTCCAGTTTGTGCCATATAGTAACTGTACAAGGGCTTCTCCCAATTTATATCCACAGCTATGAGATAAATTCTGGGAGTGGCCTGTGACCAAGCCTAACTGTCACAAACACTGGTCTTCCAGGTCAGACCCAGTACCCTGGCTTCTCAGTCTGTGGAAGCGAGTCTCACTCATGAGGCTTGACACCAGGCTGACTTTGTGTGTACCCAGCAAGACTAAATGCATTTTAAATTCACTGCAGAAAGTCGAGTCAGAACATGCAATCACACAATACTACACCTGGTAAATGCCATAGGCTGTCTAATGAGTGCAATGATGTAATGTGACAAGGGAAAAAGAGTTCGAGAAGCAGAAGACAGTCAGGGAATTGGCCTACACTGAGCTGAAGCTTGAATTAATGGACAGGTGTTGCATAATACATTACATTCCCTCTGAGCATTACTATATAGCCCCTACTCAGAGGTCAAACTGAGCTCAAGATATGTACCTCTTATCAGCCAATCATCACAATTAGTTTATAGGACAGAACAGCCCACAGTTGCCATGGAAGCCTAGGTGTACCATGGGAATGCTTTAGTGGACTGTCCCCTTGTATCCCAGCTTTGGTCTGATTTTTCTCCAAAGCTGGAAGACAAAATCAAAATTGGAAGACAGAATTCTAGTGCTCCTTTGAACATAGGTAAGTACCACTACTAAACAGATTGTCAACATACCTTAGACACTTCTTATGCAGCTTCTTCAGAGGAATGGCCCTCGCTGGGTGCAGTCTAAAGTAACACAACACAATAATTAGGTACATACCAGCATAAAACAACTTCTCTCTCCCTTCTTGGTTTCTTCAATGGAAAGCAGGCACTCTATACTACTGTATACTAAACCTTAGTCTTTGGACACTCACCAGTTAACTACTAGATTGTGTCCCCAGACCAAATTTTGTGTGAGTGACCTTCAACCTATAGTCTGGAGACATTCAAAGCAGTCTGAACATTCTCCAAGAGAAGTAACCAGACAATTGACAAGCCAGGTAGGAAGTTTTCTCTAGCCATGGGTAACCCATAGGTGTAGTGAAACCCTACAGTCACACAAGGACAATCAAAGAACTCTTACCTGATAATGCCTGACAGCAAGTAGTTTCATTGGTTTCAGCTTGTGACTAACCCTAGTCAGCCAAGTGGAGTGGGAACACGGAGTCTGTGTGTGGTGTGAATGTGTATGTGTGCAGTGTGCCATGATGAAGGAAAGTCAAAATTGGGAGACATTATAAAGCTATAGCCTGTGGTGTACAATGCAACTGAGGACGAAGTGTTCTGAGAGTAACAAACCTACCAAAAAAAAAGGTTTTAGTAGTTTGGACCTCGAACAACCAGGCTGATCATTGTGCAGGTATATTATGCATGGATATTCGCGGGCGCATAATCAACATTTCAACCCCGGAGGATCTTCAAGCAAATACAACACTTGGAGACACACTTTAGAAAACAGACTGCTTTGAATGTGTCCAGACTAATTTTTGATAAGGTTGAAGGTCACTCACACAAAATTTGGTCTGGGGACAAAATCTAGTAGTTAAATGGTGAGTGTCCAAAGACTAAGGTTTAGTATACAATAGTATACAAAATTGTGAACTTGAGAGGCCCTCTGCTAACTACAACACAAGCTGTCGCATGCCAAGTGAAGTCAGACGGACCAGGCCAGTGGGGAACTTGGGATGGTTTTGAGGAGGAATCCGAGGATTACCTCACAGGTTTCCCATGAAAAGTTACGCACCTTTCAATGGTATGCCCCACCTTGTATATATAGTCTCGTGCCCAGACTAGTACTTTTCACCAAGTGCATTTTTCCAGCGGGCGTGAACAGTACGGTCTCAGAACGAGACTGCCTTGCATACCTGGGGCGGATGTTGCAGAAACAGGGGGATTTGCCATCAGAATCTTTCCTGAGGGGTTAGTACTAGGTTGGGATTGTCCCCCTCAAATGTGATACACATTCTCTCTCATTATGTTAAATGTCTTGAGAGAATTCTGTGTGAATTCCACAGATACCCATATCTACCTGTCGTACACTGTGCATGACAGGGAGGTATGGGTATATGTAAGAGATATGTAGGGGGATGGCACGCAGGTTTGTACCCGGCTTGTTCCATTTGGACATGTCAATTCCCTTCCTACCCCTTATCAAGCCCCAGATATTGGAGGTAGGGCATACCACTGATACACGCAGGCGCATTACATTGCTCTCATCTACGCTGAAAGTGGCTAAAGTTAGTAATATGCATGCTACACTTACGTACATTCGCAAGTTCACCCATAGACTACCCGCTGTTCGGCAATGCGGGTGGGCAAGGGTCGAAGCTCAAATAAGGGGCGTGGTCACGCACTAATGAAGCGGGGCACCCTACTCCACTTGCTTGCAAGCATTCCTTGTTCCGTCCGTGGTATCTATGCACGGGAGCTACCGAGACAACCTAGTATCTATGGTCGACTGGTGCTGCCAATACTTGCCAAGGTGAGGAGCCGCGTCGGCATGTAGCTGTAGTCTCACAAGGATTTCTGTTCCGCAGCGCGATCGGCGCTGCGGAACGGTAAAGGCCTGGCTTGCGAGACTACAGCAATTGCGAGAAAACCCTCTGATGAGAACAAATCATGTAATGTGTCCAAGGGGGTCAGGGATGAATCACGTAGTGTGTTCAAGGTGGTCTAGGACCGAGCACATAATGTGTCAAAGGGGGTCTAGGACAGAGCACATAATGTGTCCAAGGGGGTCTAAGACAGAGCACATAATGTGTCCAAGGGGGTCTAGGACAGAGCACATAGTGTGTCCAAAGGGGTCTAGGACTACTGTCGTCCCCAGACCAAATTTTTCGCACACGCCCTTCGGACTCGTCGAAAAATAGGGTCTGGACACTTTCACTATGCAAACTGGGGCAAGATTACATACGATGGTCAGTAAATTGGGTATTTGTAGGTGTTAATTACATTATCAGCTACCGGCAGCATTTGCTTTGGCGCCGAAAGACGCCAGCAACCTGAAGCTCATTAAATATGTAACGCAGCAATGACCTTTGTACTGCGCATGTGCAGTAGCTGTCTATCTTGTAGGTGCCACTAAAATGACAGTAGTATATACTAGTGAGATGATTCATCATCATGGGGAGAGCCTGAGCAAGCAGCAAACTGCTGATTTACTACTTTGTCATGGCACTCAGCAGGATTAGTCACTGTCGAGCCAAATTAAATGAACGCCGCTATAAGAGCTAACTCCTCACCAGAGATAAATATAAGTATCACACATGCCAGCCATTTCTCCAGCCAGGGCAGCTAACGTGGCTACACATGCATGGACTAAGCTTTACACCGAAATCATGAGCTAAATTTCCGGTGTTTCTGATTTTGCATGGCCCGCTACCTAGCTGAAGCGACCCAGTCAACCACTGCCCATATTAAATTTGTACCGCCTGTGAGCGGCCTGCCGTCGTCGGTAGAAGCACAAACCAGTGCCACGTGTGCTTCAACTTCACACTCCAGGCTCCCGACGATGCACTCTGACAGTAGCCCTCCACTGGCCTTCACATGCTTCACGCACAATATCGATCTTCGTGAAATATTTGATTGCGCTCATTTAAAATTTATGGTAAGTGGTCGGTCCAAGCACGGTCGTATACACACATGCGTGCGCAATGCAGTCACGCTAGTGTGGGGCTCACTCAGGCTCGCCCCAATTATTTGATGTGTGAGAAGGCAATTGGATATTGCACTCTTGTGCTGTATTTTCACTCGCCGTGGCTCGTGAAAATACGGTCACACACTCATGCAATATCCAGCCATATTGCCTTCTCACCCATCAAATAATATAACCTGTTACCTAGGCAACATGTAAGAATGTGCATACAACCTGTTACCTAGGCAATGTGTAAGAATGTTGCTTATATCTGGTCCAGTGTGTTGCCTAAGTAATAGTTAATTACGTATTTATTAAACCATCTGCAGTTGTGGCCAGTGAATGTTGCAAGATTGTTGCTATTGAACAAACCTAGTGTGACAAGACATGTACCCTCCTCCACCAGACCTTACCAACACTCACACCCTTCTATACACACGTTTCCTCTGCCTGTACACTTTCACCCACACCCTCCACCCAACACACCACCCCACACACCCTCCACCTCATGCACCCACCATCCCACACACCCACACTCAGGCACAGGTCATGTGGTGTTGGCTAGAGACATCCCCACGAAGAATTTTTTTGCTCTCAAGATTGACTCTCAGAGATGATTCTGGTGAGACGAGTGGAGCACTCAACAGCGAGAAATCCATTCTTCCATTCTGCATTCAACATGTGAGTCTGCCTCACTTCTCTCCACCTCCCTCTCTTTCCTCCCCCTCCTCCCTCCCCCTCCTCCCTTCCTCCCTCCCTCCTCCCTCCCCCTCCTCCCTCCCCCTCCTCCCTTCCTCCCTCCCTCCTCCCTCCCCCTCCTCCCTCCCCCTCCTCCCTCCCCCTCCTCCCTCCCCCTCCTCCCTCCCCTCCCTTCCCCCCTCCCTCCCCTCCTCCCTCCCACTCCTCCCTCCCCTCCTCCCTCCCTCCCCTCCCTCTCCCCTCTCCCTCTCCCATTTCCCTCCACCTTCCTCCATCCTTCCCCTTGCCTCCTCCCAACCCTCCCTCTCTTCCGTAACCCTACTCCCACTCCCTCCTTCCCCTCCCTCCCTCTTCCCTTTTCCTCCCCTTCCTCCCTCCCCTCTTTCCTCCCCTCCTCCTTCCCCTCCACCCTTCCCCCTCCACCCCTCCCCTCCCTCCCCTCCTCCCTCCCCCTCCTCCCTCTCTCCCCTCCCTCTTCCCTCCCCCTCCCTCTCCCCTCCCTCCCTCTCTTCCCTCCTCCCTCTTTCCTCCCTCTCTTCCCTCCCCCTCTTCCCTCCCTCTCCCTTTCCTGATTCCTTTCCCTCAGGACTGCTTCCCCTCCCCTCCCTCCTTTCCCTTCTCTCTTTTCTCCGTCCCCTCACCTCCCTCTTCCCTCCTTCCCCTTCCATCCCTCCTTCCCTCTCTCCTCCCTCCTTCCCCTTCCACCCTCTCTCCCCTCCCCCTCACCCCCCTCCTCCCTCCATCCCTCTTCCCTCCCCCTCCCTCTTCCTCACCCTTCCTCTCTTCTCTTCCCCTCCTCCCCTTCCATCCTCCCTCCCCCTCTTTCCTCCTCCCCTCCCCCTCATTCCTACCCCTCTTCCCTCCCCTCCCTTTCTTCTCTCCCCTCTTCCCTCCCCTCCCCCTCCCTCTCCCTCTCATTTCTAACCTTGCTACCCCTCCCCTCCCTCTCCCCCTTTTCTAACCTTACTCTCCCTTCCCTCCTCCCTCCCCCTCCTCCCTCCCCCTCCCTCCTCTCCCTTTTTTCCCTCTCCCCATTAGTCACCATCTATCATGGCACTTAAGTCTGTACTCTTCCCCCTCTCCCCCTCTCCCCCTCTCCTCCCCCTCTCCCCCTCTCCCCCTCTCCTCTCCCCCTCCCTCTCTCCCCCTCTTCCCCTCCCTCTCTCCCCCTTTACTCACCCCCTCTCCTCCCCCTCTTCCCCACGTTTTCAGTTGTCACTTGTGTTATTCAAGTGTATACTAGTAGAATAAGACTAGTGCTTTTGAACACTAGCTGTGTTCGCAGGCCACTTTCTGTCACTCGGAAAACTGTAGACGGCCTGGGAAATATTCCCACAAATGGTAGAAAGACTGATTCCACATGGGCTCACCTCTCCTGCTGCGCACTGTGGTACGCCACAGTACCTGGCTTCACAGATCATCCAGAGACAGGCACGGGAAGGAGGTGGATTGGTGGGCACTTGGTATCTCATCTGTGAGATGCTTGTGGGGTAAGTGGGGATGTGGGTTGTGGAAAGTGGGTGGGTGTGGGCGGTGGTGAAATTTCATCTTTCCCATTCTCCACATTTCTCTTTCCTCCTCTTTCTCCTTCATTCCCTCCCCTCCCTTTCTGTCCCCTTCCTTTCCTCCCTTTCTCCCTCTCCCTCTTCATCTTCCATCCTCCGTGCTCTAGCTATCCACCAATTTTTGATGAACATCTGTTTTGTATCTACAAGATCCCAGAGAGGAAGACCAATACAGATCGACCCGAGTGCAAAAGATCTAGAGATGTGATATGAAGGCTTGGGAGCTTGAAGGTGTGTGGGTGCATGAGTATGTGAAGGGGTGTGTGGGGTGTGGGTGAGGGGTGTGTGGGGGGAAGGGTGTGGAATGAGTAGGAGAGGAAGATAGAGGGTGTGAGGGAGATACCATTATTGAGTGCTCCTCTCCCAAGACGTGAAGATGGTGATGTACTCGACTTAAAGAGTAAAACTTGTGTTGCACTCTTGTGTGCATGGCTTGTCCAAGAAAATATACTCTGCTGCCTGCTTAAATCTGTCCTGTGTCTCTCCCCTCTTGCCCCCCTTTCTATTTTTCCCATCTAGTCTAAATAAATCTGAAGTATATTCCGAAGCAGCAAGATGTGTGCATGCCAACAAACTGAACCTACCAATATGCATGGCTTGTGTTGTCTTAAAATATCCTGCTGTCTGTTGTTCTCGTGTTTCTCTTCCCTCTTGCCCCTCCCAATTCCCTTCTAGTCTCACACGGAATACTCCACATCGTAAAGCAGTCCTCTAAACAGCAAGACTTAGTACAAGACTTCAAGGTACCTAGTGTAGATATTAACTACATTTTGCCTTTGGCAGAATGCAGGTGTGTGCAGGTAGGTTAGGAGGTAGCTAAATACTGTGAATGCATATTTAGCACGTTACTTAAGTGCCTGACAAACTGGTGAGGTTTGTACCAGGTGTAGGTTAGGGTGTAGCTAAATGCACACCTTAGTTATTTTTATTACAATGCAGTTGTGAACATTGTTCACAACTGTGTTAAGTTTGGGGCTCCATGATGCTTTGTATTGCTTTTGGTTTTTGTAACCAGCGTTGTGTTTTGCAGGTGGTACTTTAGCTTTCTTAGGTAGAAATAGAAACTGATGCAATTTAGTTTGTGTTTTTGTTTGTGCAGTTAAGAGCTAATTAGCCTACACTTAGCTACTATTTTTTTTAATATTCTCAATTGTATATAATCAGAATTGTAGCATTGCAGGTAAATACCAGTTGCATTTCAAGGTGCAACTGATTTACAGCTGACTGTCTGCCCCAATAGCACGTAATGTCCATTGTTCTCACAACTTTGTGAGAATTGTAATCATGTATGTATGTTGGGCAGGTAAATGCTTCCCTTATGGTAATTACATAGATCTATATCTAGCATGCATCTATCATGGGGAGAAATGGTAGAGCTACTTGTGATGGTCACTGGGAGGAGGTTTGGAGGTCACATCTATGCATGGAAGCAGTGCTGGGCTAGTGAAAAGATGGTGCCAACCCTATTCTGAATGTATAGTCTCAACTGGCTTTTCTGAAAGCCATTAACACACAAAAGGCCTTTGCCCCTCTTACCTGTCCCTGTCCTTCTCATCCATGTTCCTGTCCATCTGTCCCTGTTCATATTCCTGTCCCTGTCTATCTGTTCCTCTCCCTGTCCATGTATCCCTATAGTATATGCAGTGATGTGCGATAGTATATGCATTGATGTAATATTGCATGCAGTGATGTGCTATAGTATATGCTGTGATGTACTATAGCATGCAGTGATGTGCAATAGTATATGTAGTGATTTACAACAGCATGCAGTGAATGTGCAATGGTATATGCAGTGTTGTACTGTAGCATCAGTGATGTGGAATAGTGTATGCAGTGATACACTATAACATCCAGTGATGTGCAATAGTATATTCAGTGATATGCAATAGCATGCAGCAATGTGCAATAGTATATGAAGTGATGTGAAATAGTATATGCAGTGATGTGCAATAGTATTTGCAGTGATGTGCAATAGCATGCAGGAATGTGCAGTAGTATACGCAGTGATGTAATATAGCATGCAGTGATGTGCAATAGTATATGCAGTGGTGTAATGCATGCAGTGATGTGCAATAGAGTATGCAGTGATGTACTATCGCAGCAGTGATATGCAATAGTATATTTAGTGATTTACTATAGCGTGCAGTGAATGTGCAATGGTATCTGCAGTGTTGTACTGTGGCATTCAGTGATGTGGAAAGTGTATGCAGTGATGAGCTGTAGCATGCAGTGATGTGCAATAGTATATGCAGTGATATGCAATAGCATGCAGCAATGTGCAGTAGTGTATGCAGTGATGTAGCATGCAGTGATGTGCAGTAGTATATGCAGTGATATGCAATATTATATGCAGTGATGTAATATGGCATGCTGTGATCTGCAATAGTATATGCAGTGATGTGCAATAGTATATGCAGTGATATGCTATAACGTGCAGTGATGTGTAATAGTATATTCAGTGATATGCGATAGCATCCAGCATTGTGCAGTAGTATAGCAGTGATGTAATATAAGATGCAGTGATGTGCAATAGTACTGTATAGCGGGTTATTTTCATGGGTGGAAATTTTCGTGAAAAGCTGGAAGAGGCCCTCAGAATTAAATTTCGTGGTTTTAAATTTCGTGGCTCGCATATAACGTAATGTGAACTTTGAACTCGGTACACGCGATGCTGTTTCGGCGAGGAACGTGTAGCCAGACTCTCACCGGAAAGAGTCTGGCTACGCGAGACTAGAGAAAAGATGGAGCGCTTCAGTGTCGAGTCTTGCATGGTAGGCTACCATGTCTACAAACCACGAAGTCCGTTGGTGCTCGCATACCTGAACGAGAGGTACTGGTCCCGTTTCTTGGTCGTGCTTCTGCCCTGTTCCGTCACTTCTCTGTTGACTTCCTCCATGTATCACCACACACGAGACAGCTTGAGAAAGGGGACCCTACGGATCAAGGGCACTGTCAACTGGGCACAAGTAGCGAAAAAGAACGTCGCCCGGTCCGAACGTTAGCACAGAGCTACAGTGTGAGTAGAAAATTTCGTGGGTGGAAAATTTCGTGACACCAGAGTTGACCACGAAAATAACGAAAATTAGCACCCCACGGAAATAACCCGCTATACGGATATGCAGTGATGTAATATAGGATATCAGTGATGTAATATAGGATATCAGTGATGTGTTACAAAATGCAGTGATGTGCAATTGTATATGCAGTTATGTGCAATAGTATATGCAGGGATGTACTATAGCATACAGTGATGTGCAATAGTATATGCAGTGATATGCAACAGCGTGCAGCAAGTGCAGTAGTATATGCAGTGACGTAGTAAGGCATGCAGTGATGTGCAATAGCATATGCAGTGATATGCAATAGTATGAGCAATGTGAAATAGTATATGCAGTTATGTGCAATGGTATATGCAGTGATGTACTCTAGCATGCAGCAATGTGCAATAGAATATGCAGTGATGTAATATAGTATGGAGTGATGTGCTATAGTATATGCAGTGATGTGCAGTAGTATATGCAGTGATGTACTATTGCATGCAGTGATGTGCAATAGATGCAGTGATATGCAATAGCATGCAGCAGTGCGCAGTAGTATGCAGTAATGTAATATTGCATGCAGTGACGTGCAATAGTGTATGCCGTGATGTACTATAGCATGCAGTGATGTGCAATAGTACATGCAGTGATTTACAATAGCATGCAGTGAATGTGCAATGGCATATGCAGTGATATGCAATAGCATGCAACAATGTGCAGTAGTATATGGAGTGATGTAATATAACATGTAGTGATGTGCAATAGTATGTGCAGTGAGATGCAATAGTCATGATATGCAATGATGTGAATAGTATATGTAGTGATATGCTATAACATGCAGTGATGTGCAGTAGTCTATGCAGTGATGTAATATAACATGCAGTGATGTGCAATAGTATAGCAGTGATGTGCGATAGTATATGCAGTGATGTAATATGGCATGCAGTGATGTGCAATAGTATATGCCCGGATGTACTATGGCATGCAGTGATGTGCAATTGTATATGCAGTGATGTGCATTAGTATATGCAGTGATTTAATATTGCAAGCAGTGATGTGCAATAGTGTATGCAGTGATGTACTATAGCTTATGTATAGTGATATGCAATAGTAATGTTGTGATGTGATATGCATGGCATGCAGTGATGTGCAATAGTATATGCAGTGATGTGAAATACTAATGCAGTGGAATACTATAGTATATGCTGTGATCTGCTATAACATGCAGTGATGTGGACTAGTCTATGCAGTGATATGCAATAGCATGCAGCAATGTGCAGTAGTATATGCAGTGATGTAATATAACATGCAATGATGTGCAATGTATATGCAGTGATGTGCGATAGTATATGCGTGATGTAATATGGGATGCAGTGATCTGCAATAGTATATGCCCGGATGTATGGCATGCAGTGATGTGCAATACTATATGCAGTGATGTGCTATAGTATATGCAGTGATGTAGTATAACATGCAGTGATGTGCTATAGTATATGCAGTGATGTAGTATAACATGCAGTGATGTGCTATAATATATGCAGTGATGTAGTATAACATGCAGTGATGTGCAATAGTATATGCAGTGATGTTATATAGTATATCAGTGATCTGTTATAAAATGCAGTGATATGCAAAAGTATATGCAGTTATGTGCAATAGTATATGCAGGGATATACTATAGCATGCAGCAATGTGCAATAGTATATGCAGTGATGTGATATAACTTGCAGTGATGTGTAATAGTATATGCGGTGATGTACAATGGTATATGCAGTGATGTACTCAAGCATGCAGCAATGTGCAATAGAATGTGCAGTGATGTAATATAGCATGCAGTGATGTGCTATAGTATATGCAGTGATGTGCAGTAGTATATGCCGTGATGTGAAATAGTATATGCAGTGATGTGCAATAGTATATGCAGTGATGTACTATAGCATGCATTGATGTGCAATAGTATATGCAGTGATATGCAATAGCATGCAGCAATGTGCAGTAGTATATGCAGTGATGTAATATAACATGCAGTGATGTACAATAGTATATGCAGTGATGTGCAATAGTATATGCAGTGATGTAGTATGGCATGCAGTGATGTGCAATAGTTTATGCAGGTTGTACTATAGCATGCAGTGATGTGCAATAGTATATGCAGTGACATACGATAACATCCAGTGATGTGCAATAGCATATGCGGTGGTATGCAATAGCATGCAGCAATGTGCAGTAGTATATGCAGTGATGTAATATAGCTTGCAGTCATGTGTAATAGTATATGCTGTGATGTGCAATGGTATATGCAGTGATGTACTCTAGCATGCAGCAATGTGCAGTAGGATATGCAGTGATGTAATATAGCATGCAGTGATGTGTAGTATATGCAGTGATATGCAGTAGTATATGCAGTGATGTAGTATTGCATGCAGTGATGTGCAACAATAGATGCAGTGATACTCAATTGCATGCAGCATGCGCAGTAGTATGTGCAGTAATGTAATATTGCATGCAGTGATTTACAATAGCATGCAGTGAATGTGCAATGGCATATGCAGTGATATGCAATAGCATGCAGCAATGTGCAGTAGTATATGCAGTGATGTAATATAACATGCAGTGGTGTGCAATAGTATATGCAGTAGTGTAATATAACATGCAGTGGTGTGCAATAGTATATGCAGTGATGTAATATAACATGCAGTGGTGTGCAATAGTATATAGAGTGAAATGTAATAGATTATGCAATGTAGTATGGCATGCAGTGATGTGCAATAGTTTATGCAGTTATATACTACAACATCCAGTGATGTGCAATAGCATATGCAGTGATATGTAATAGCATGCAGCGATGTGCAATAGTATATGCAGTGATGTAATATAGCTTGCAGTGATGTGTAATAGTATATGCAGTAATGTACAATGGTATATGCAGTGATGTACTCTAGCATGCAGCAATGTTCAATAGAATATGCAGTGATGTAATATAGCATGCAGTGATGTGCTATAGTATATGCAGTGATGTGCAGTAGTGTATGCAGTGATGTACTATAGCATGCAGTGATGTGCAATAGTACATGCAGTGATTTACAATAGCATGCAGTGATGTAATATGAATGGCATGATATTCAATAGTATATGCGTGATGTGGAATAGTATATGCAGTGATGTGCAATAGTATATGCAGTGATATGCTATAATATGCAGATGTGCAATAGTATATGCTGTGATATGCTATAACATGCAGTGATGTGCAATAGTATATGCAGTGATATGCAAAGCATGCAGCAATGTGCAGTAGTATATGCAGTGATATAATACATCATGCAGTGAATTGCAATAGTATATGAAGTTTTGTAATATGGCATGCAGTGATGTGCAATAGTATATGCAGTGATGTGCAATAGTGTATGCAGTGATGTAATATTGCATGCAGTGATGTGCAATAGTGTATGCAGTGATGTACTATGGCATGCAGTGATGTGCAATAGTATATGCAGTGATTTACAATAGCATGCAGTGAATGTGCAATGGCATATGCAGTGATATGCAATAGCATGCAGCAATGTGCAGTAGTATATGCAGTGATGTAATAAACATGCAGTGGTGTGCAATAGTATATGCAATGATATGCAATAGCATGCAGCAATGTGCAGTAGTATATACAGTGATTAAATATAACATGCAGTGGTGTGCAATAGTATATGCAGTGATGTAATATTGCATGCAGTGATGTGCAATAGTGTATGCAGTGATGTACTATAGCAAGCAGTGATTTGCAAATAGTATATGCAGTGATTTACAATAGCATGCAGTGAATGTGAATGGTATATGCAGTGTTGTACTGTAGCATTCAGTGATGTGGAAGTGTATGCTGTGATATGGAATAGCATGCAGCAATGTGCAGTAGTATATTCAGTGATGTAGTTTGGCATGCAGTGATGTAATATAGCTTGCAGTGATGTGCAATAGTATATGCAGTGATGTGCAATGGTATATGCAATGATGTACTCTACCAGGCAGCAATGTGCAATTGAATATGCAGTGATGTAATGTAGGATGCAGTGATGTGCTACACAGAAAAAAAAAAGTGTGCTAATCTGACACAAAAAGCGTGTCAAAAGTGATGTCTCCAGTTTTGACACACCTACACGCATGTCAAATTGTTAGGTGTGTCAAAACTACACATGTGCTAACTGGACAGTGTGCCAAATTAGTAGTGTGCTATTCAGCAAGTGTGCTAAATAACAAGTGTGTTATTCTACCAATGTGTCAAAATTGGTGTGCAAAATTAGCAGTGTGTCAACTGACATGCAACTGACCCCTCACTTAGTGGGTGGAGCTTTTACATGGAATTTCCAATGAAACATTCTTGACTGTAAGCAAAATATAATTGTGACATACACTGAGTTGAAAACATGAATATACTAAAACAAGCAAACAATAGTTATGCTATAACTTATGTTACAGCATTTTATACAAATACGTATGTGATTGAAGTACTACATTGTACAAAAATGTGTCAATATACTCTATACATACAAAAATGGTATTCAACTATGCATATAATATACATTTTATGTACCTATCAATCAGTTAGTTGAGTTCAATTGTTAACATCCATCTGTGAAAGAATAGCACATGCAATAATTATTCATATACTAGTCAGGTCATGCGATAGAGGAACTGCAATCATTCTATTATTCCATTATACAAGTCATGTGGGGCATCTTGGAGGACAAAACAGTAGTGATTATCATACTAGCGCATTGAACTTCCTGCCCTAGCAATGCTCCTACCAGTAGCATTCATTTCTCACAGAGGTGTGTTAAATGTCTTCACTAACCCTTTGCATAGTCTAAAGTTGAAGTTAATTGCCCGAAACAGGTCTGTAGAAATGTAATTTTTGTATAATTGCTTTCCTTCAATTGCCTTCCAACATGGCAGCATGTGTACTGAAGATATTTCGAAAGTGTGGCAGCTATCATTTCAAATGCAATTCCTCTACCGGGGTATGTGAAGAAATCACACAGTCAGCATCTCAGAAAGGCTCATCTTGTTTGTTGTTATTCATGCATACATGGAAATCCCTGAACGTAATCACCAGGGATAAGGCTAGATGTATTAAACATTGTAACCACTCACTTGGCTATGAGCCTCTTCAAGCAGCTGGGGCCTCTGTAGTCAGTTGGTGTAGTGAGGAGAAGTAAACAGGCCTGGAAGGTATAGTGGAAGATGGTCATGATACAAACTAGGTTTGCAAATTTAAGAGTACAAAAACGCAAGCCCTGGACAATTCCCAACCAGAAGAGTCATCCACTCAGCAGGTACATTTCAGAAAATACAAGGCCTTGTGTACAACTTATGTTCTCCGCACCTCATTAAGAATG
The DNA here is from genome assembly GCA_949130485.1 of Agelas oroides. Lineage (NCBI taxonomy): Eukaryota > Metazoa > Porifera > Demospongiae > Agelasida > Agelasidae > Agelas > Agelas oroides. Next base: position 38,302 of record OX422202.1, on the reverse strand, counting down.
TACTATGGCTCCCCCCACCCCCAATCCAGTGCAGAACAAATTAAGGAGGAAGACCTAAATGCAAATTCAGACAACTGCAGTTGTAATAAGTATATAGTACAAGCTTACTTACCAGCAGTTTAAACCACTTGCAGGGCAGCGTGGAGATTGAACCTTGTGGCCTGGGTACTTCTGAACAATGAGGCATTAATAACCTGGAGACAAAGGTCCTGTGTATGGATATACAAGTGATGTGAATTAATCTGGGGCTTTTGAATAAAAGCTTTTGTTCTCCCTATCTCGTACCTTTCCTGTCTGTGCATATACAGCCTCCAGAACCTCCCTTCAGAACATGTCTTTGGGAAGGCCGCAGACTCACTCTGTGTACCTATCACCACCACGATCTCTCAGACAAGATCAGTATAGAGGAAGACTAACTGGTCTAGCTAGTCTGGTAGTTGGTGGAAGGATGAGAAGCGAACAAGCAGGGAGGTATAAGGTAGAAAGAAAGAAATGACACATTCAACAATATTTCTTTAGCGACTTTACTACTGCAGTACAACTCTATAGCTAGCTATATGTTTCCTTACGCGGAAATAGCTACTTTAGCTATTTTATATGTAGTAAAAAAAAGTACATTTATAAATTCATTGACTTTCAGCCACTTCTTACCACGGTGGTGTGAAGTCTCAGCGATGTAACCGCTCCGCACTCCTTGTCACCGAAAGACATTCGCTCCCGTGGGACATCGAACATGTAAGCCCTCTCCTCCACTAAGCTCAGGTACCATTTTGTTGCTGGCGGAATTTTCACGAACGGATCATATCAAAGAAGACGAACTTGAAGTGTACGATCGAAGTGCGAAATGGCGCGTGCCATGTTGCGCACGCGTACAAGGACTGAGCCACGCCCCTGTCATTATTAGCCCCACCCTGTTTGCGAGGCTGGCTGCTGTACTTCTAAGTATAAGTTTCTGTAACAAAACAGACTGTACATACACGCTACTACCTGTCATGATGGTTGTTCTCTCCAGACTGAAGCTACAGGAGTTAGAAAAGTTATTGCATGATCATGTATGTTCATATATGTAATATAATACTTGACCAAACTATACAAAATGGGTATCAAACAGTTCCATTTGATGTGTTCCTTCATAATCTGATGTTTGTTTTCATTTTCGTATGAGTGGTTCAAAAATAGTCTAGGTACAGTTGTGATTTTACCACTTGTACATATCGGTTACTTCAAAGTAATTAACAATTTCAGGCCCGAAACAGCTAATACTTGACCAAACTATACCAAATGGGTATCAAACAGTTCTATTTGGTGTGTACATTCATAATCTGATGTTTGTTTTCATTTTGGAGTAAGTGTTCTGAAAATAGTCTAGGTGCGGTTGTGATTTTACCACTTGTACATATCGGTTACTTGTAACTAACAATTTCAGGCCTGGAACAGCCAATACTTAACCAAACTATACAAAATGGGTATTAAACAGTTCCATTTGATGTTTACATTCATAATCTTATGTTTGTTTTCATTTTGGAGTAAGTGTTCTGAAAATAGTCTGGGTACGGTTGTGGTTTTACCAACGTATCTGTTGGTTGTAACTAACAATTTCAGGCCCGAAACAGCTAATACTTGACCAAACTATACCAAATGGGTAGCAAACAGTTAAATTTGGTGTGTACATTCATAATCTGATGTTTGTTTTCAGTTTGGAGTAAGTGTTCTGAAAATAGTCTAGGTGCGGTTGTGATTTTACCACTTGTACATATCGGTTACTTGTAACTAACAATTTCAGGCCTGGAACAGCCAATACTTAACCAAATTAACTATACAAAATGGGTATTAAACAGTTCCATTTGATGTTTACATTCATAATCTGATGTTTGTTTTCATTTTGGAGTAAGTGTTCTGAAAATAGTCTGGGTACGGTTGTGGTTTTACCAACGTATCGGTTAGTTGTAACTAACAATTTCAGGCCCAAAACAGCTGATACTTGACCAAACTATACAAAATGGGTATCAAACAGTTCCATTTGATGTGTACATTCATAACCTGATGTTTGTTTTCATTTTGGTATGACTGGTTCAAAAAGAGTCCAGGTGCGGTTGTGATTTTACCACTTGTACATATCGGTTACTTGTAACTAACAATTTCAGGCCCGAAACAGCTAATACTTGACCAAACTATACAAAATGGGTATCAAACAGTTCCATTTGATGTGTACATTCATAACCTGATGTTTGTTTTCATTTTGGTATGACTTGTTCAAAAAGAGTCCAGGTGCGGTTGTGATTTTACCACTTGTACATATCGGTTACTTGTAACTAACAATTTCAGGCCCGAAACAACTAATACTGGACCAAACTATACAAAATGGGTATTAAGCAGTTCCATTTGATGTTTACATTCATAATTTGATGTTTGTTTTAATTTTGGAGTAAGTGTTCTGAAAATGGTCTGGGTATACGGTTGTGGTTTTACCAACATATCGGTTAGTTGTAACTAACAATTTCAGGCCCGAAACAGCTAATACTTGACCAAACTATACCAAATGGGTAGCAAACAATTCCATTTGGTGTGTACATTCATAATCTGATGTTTGTTTTCATTTTGGAGTAAGTGTTCTGAAAATAGTCTAGGTGCGGTTGTGATTTTACCACTTGTACATATCAGTTACTTGTAACTAACAATTTCAGGCCTGGAACAGCCAATACTTAGCCAAACTATACAAAAAGGGTATTAAACAGTTCCATTTGATGTTTACATTCATAATCTGATGTTTGTTTTCATTTTGGAGTAAGTGTTCTGAAAATTGTCTGGGTACGATTGTGGTTTTACCAACATATCGGTTGGTTGTAACTAACAATTTCAGGCCCGAAACAGCTAATACTTGACCAAACTATACAAAATGGGTATCAAACAGTTCCATTTCGTGTGTACATTCATAATCTGATGCTTGTTTTCATTTTGGAGTAAGTGTTCTGAAAATTGTCTGGGTACGATTGTGGTTTTACCAATGTATCGGTTGGTTGTAACTAACAATTTCAGGCCCGAAACAACTAATACTTGACCACACTATACAAAATGGGTATCAAACAGTTCCATTTGATGTGTACATTCATAATCTGATGTTTGTTTTCATTTTGGTATGAGTGGTTCAAAAAGAGTCTAGGTGCGGTTGTGGTTTTACCACTTGTACATATCGGTTACTTGTAACTAACAATTTCAGGTCCGAAACAGCTAATACTTGACCAAACTATACCAAATGGGTATCAAACAGTTCCATTTGGTGTGTACATTCATAATCTGATGTTTGTTTTCATTTTGCAGTAAGTGTTCTGAAAATTGTCTGGGTACAGTTGTGGTTTTACCACTTGTACATATCGGTTACTTGTAACTAACAATATCATCCATGAAACAGACAATACTTGACCAAACCAGACAAAATGGGTATCAAACAGTTCCATTTGGTGTGTACATTCATAATCTGATGTTTGTTTTCGTTTTGGAGTAAGTGTTCTGAAAATTGTGTGGGTATAATTGTGATTTTACCAACATATCGGTTAGTTGTAGCTAACAATTTCAGGCCCGAAACAGCTAATACTTGACCCAAACTATACAAAATGGGTATCAAACAGTTCCATTTGATGTGTACATTCATAATCTGATATTTGTTTTCATTTTGGTATGAGTGGTTCAAAAAGAGTCTAGGTGCGGTTGTGGTTTTACCACTTGTACATATCGGTTACTTGTAACTAACAATTTCAGGCCCGAAACAGCTAATACTTGACCAAACTATACCAAATGGGTATCAAACAGTTCCATTTGGTGTGTACATTCATAATCTGATGTTTGTTTTCATTTTGCAGTAAGTGTTCTGAAAATTGTCTGGGTACAGTTGTGGTTTTACCACTTGTACATATCGGTTACTTGTAACTAACAATATCATCCATGAAACAGACAATACTTGACCAAACCAGAAAAAATGGGTATCAAACAGTTCCATTTGGTGTGTACATTCATAATCTGATGTTTGTTTTCGTTTTGGAGTAAGTGTTCTGAAAATTGTGTGGTACAATTGTGGTTTTACCAACATATCGGTTAGTTGTAGCTAACAATTTCAGGCCCGAAACAACTAATACTTGACCCAAACTATACAAAATGGGTATCAAACAGTTCCATTTGATGTGTACATTCATAATCTGATGTTTGTTTTCATTTTGGTATGAGTGGTTCAAAAAGAGTCTAGGTGCGGTTGTGGTTTTACCACTTGTACATATCGGTTACTTGTAACTAACAATTTCAGGCCCGAAACAGCTAATACTTGACCAAACTATACAAAATGGGTATCAAACAGTTCCATTTGGTGTGTACATTCATAATCTGATGTTTGTTTCCATTTTGCAGTAAGTGTTCTGAAAATTGTTTGGGTACAGTTGTGGTTTTACCACTTGTACATATCGGTTACTTGTAACTAACAATATCATCCATGAAACACACAATACCTGACCAAACCAGACAAAATGGGTATCAAACAGTTCCATTTGGTGTGTACATTCATAATCTGATGTTTGTTTCCATTTTGCAGTAAGTGTTCTGAAAATTGTTTGGGTACAGTTGTGGTTTTACCACTTGTACATATCGGTTACTTGTAACTAACAATATCATCCATGAAACACACAATACCTGACCAAACCAGACAAAATGGGTATCAAACAGTTCCATTTGGTGTGTACATTCATAATCTGATGTTTGTTTTCGTTTTGGGGTAAGTGTTCTGAAAATTGTGTGGGTACGATTGTGGTTTTACCAACATATCGGTTAGTTGTAGCTAACAATTTCAGGCCCGAAACAGCTAATACTTGACCAAACTATACAAAATGGGTATCAAACAGTTCCATTTGATGTGTACATTCATAATCTGATGTTTGTTTTCATTTTGGTATGAGTGGTTCAAAAAGAGTCTAGGTGTGGTTGTGGTTAATTTTACCACTTGTACATATCGGTCACTTGTAACTAACAATTTCAGGCCCGAAACAGCTAATACTTGACCAAACTATACAAAATAGGTATCAAACAGTTCCATTTGATGTGTACATTCATAATCTGATGTTTGTTTTCATTTTGGTATGAGTGGTTCAAAAAGAGTCTAGGTGCGGTTGTGATTTTACCACTTGTACATATCGGTTACTTGTAACTAACAATTTCAGGCCCGAAACAGCTACTACTTGACCAAACTATACCAAATGGGTATCAAACAGTTCCATTTGGTGTGTACATTCATAATCTGATGTTTGTTTTCATTTTGCAGTAAGTGTTCTGAAAATTGTCTGGGTACAGTTGTGGTTTTACCACTTGTACATATCGGTTACTTGTAACTAACAATATCATCCATGAAACAGACAATACTTGACCAAACCAGACAAAATGGGTATCAAACAGTTCCATTTGGTGTGTACATTCATAATCTGATGTTTGTTTTCATTTTGGTATGAGTGGTTCAAAAAGAGTCTAGGTGCGGTTGTGGTTTTACCACTTGTACATATCCGTCACTTGTAACTAACAATTTCAGGCCCGAAACAGCTACTACTTGACCAAACTATACCAAATGGGTATCAAACAGTTCCATTTGGTGTGTACATTCATAATCTGATGTTTGTTTTCATTTTGCAGTAAGTGTTCTGAAAATTGTCTGGGTACAGTTGTGGTTTTACCACTTGTACATATCCGTTACTTGTAACTAACAATATCATCCATGAAACAGACAATACTTGACCAAACCAGACAAAATGGGTATCAAACAGTTCCATTTGGTGTGTACATTCATAATCTGATGTTTGTTTTCCTTTTGGAGTAAGTGTTCTGAAAATTGTGTGGGTACGATTGTGGTTTTACCAACATATCGGTTAGTTGTAGCTAACAATTTCAGGCCCGAAACAGCTAATACTTGACCAAACTATACAAAATGGGTATCAAACAGTTCCATTTGATGTGTACATTCATAATCTGATGTTTGTTTTCATTTTGGTATGAGTGGTTCAAAAAGAGTCTAGGTGCGGTTGTGGTTTTACCACTTGTACATATCGGTCACTTGTAACTAACAATTTCAGGCCCGAAACAACTAATACTTGACCAAACTATACAAAATGGGTATCAAACAGTTCTATTTGATGTGTACATTCATAATCTGATGTTTGTTTTCATTTTGGTATGAGTGGTTCAAAAAGAGTCTAGGTGCGGTTGTGGTTTTACCACTTGTACATATCGGTCACTTGTAACTAACAATTTCAGGCCCGAAACAACTAATACTTGACCAAACTATACAAAATGGGTATCAAACAGTTCCATTTGGTGTGTACATTCATAATCTGATGTTTGTTTTCATTTTGCAGTAAGTGTTCTGAAAATTGTCTGGGTACAGTTGTGGTTTTACCACTTGTACATATCGGTTACTTGTAACTAACAATATTATCCAGGAAACAGACAATACTTGACCAAACCAGACAAAATTGGTATCAAACAGTTCCATTTGGTGTGTACATTCATAATCTGATGTTTGTTTTCGTTTTGGAGTAAGTGTTCTGAAAATTGTGTGGGTACGATTGTGGTTTTACCAACATATCGGTTAGTTGTAGCTAACAATTTCAGGCCCGAAACAGCTAATACTTGACCAAACTATACAAAATGGGTATCAAACAGTTCCATTTGATGTGTACATTCATAATCTGATGTTTGTTTTCATTTTGGTATGAGTGGTTCAAAAATAGTCCAGGTTCGGTTGTGATTTTACCACTTGTACATATCGGTTACTTGTAACTAACAATTTCAGGCCCGAAACAACTAATACTTGACCAAACTATACAAAATGGGTATCAAACAGTTGCATTTGGTGTGTACAATCACAATCAATCACATATTATACAAATATTTCCATTGCATGACAAGCATCCGAGTCTGATCATATACACAAACTATCACAAGTGTGTCCCATGCAGTTGTTGTGTTAGTGTGCTGATCATGATGAGAAACTAGCACACGTGGTGTGTCATACAGTTTTGGTGATGAGGAACTAGCACATGTAGTGTGTCATACAGTTTTGGTGATGAGGAACTAGCACATGTGGTGTGTCAAACCGAGGGTGCTAATAGGGAAATTAGTGCTTGCATGTGCTAATATGTTATGTAGCACAGCAGAACATGCCATTTTAGCACACTCCAGTGCTGGATTTGACCGTTTAGTGTGTTAAAGATATACAATAGCACACTCTGTGCTTATTTGGCACACCAGTTTCACCCAAATAGCACACCAGTTTTTTTCTGTGTATAGTATATGCAGTGATGTGAAATAGTATATGCAGTGATGTGCAATAGTATATGCAGTGATGTACTATAGCATGCATTGATGTGCAATAGTATATGCAGTGATATGCAATAGCATGCAGCAATGTGCAGTAGTATATGCAGTGATGTAATATAACTTGCAGTGATGTGTAATAGTATATGTAGTGATGTACAGTGGTATATGCAGTGATGTACTCAAGCATGCAGCAATGTGCAATAGAATGTGCAGTGATGTAATATAGCATGCAGTGATGTGCTATAGTATATGCAGTGATGCACTGTTAAAAAACTGTTGTTACCTTAACACCAAATGTGGTGTAAGTGTTGTGTTCCTAAAGTGACACCATGTGGAGGTGCTAATAACCCAGCCCCTTGTGTTGTTATCACCACACTTACTGTACTTGTTGTCTTGACAAGCAAAGTGTAATTGTAGCACTCACAGTAAGCTACATTGTCACATGTAGTGGTGTAGTAATAAACAGTAATGGAGTAGTAACAACAACATACATGAAACTACACAGTAAATGGAAAAAAATAAAAATAAAAAAAAAACAAGGAAAAAGGCAAATGCATACAAAAGGAAGTAGTTACTTAATCTTCTGAATGTCACTAATAACTCCTACAAGAGTCTTAGAAACCTTTGGGCCAGTTACAATTCCAAACATAAATCGTTCAAAGAAAAGTAAAGTGTTTAAGCACTGTTTGGGATATGCTATATCAAATACATAATAACATGCAAACAGTGCACACATCGCTTTTGCGAAGCTGTTCACCTCCACAATAATCTGCCTTTCTGCAACGGCAAAGAATTGTTGTCCAAAGTGTACGATGTACGGTGTTGTCACAGGAGAGGAACACAGTTCATCGTCCATGTCATCTTCTTCCTAAATAATAAAGGAGAAGCGCATAGTAAAGTAAGGTATATTATGCATTTTACTGATTTTACAGCTATTCAGATCATAGGAAAGAGGCAACACACACCTAAAAAAGCATTTTACTCAACAATCAAGCACCTAATAGTTATGTACTGAGAGTATAAACATACATGAAGGACTCTCAGGATAAAGTCGTCTGCATCTTTCTTCCTCTTGTCCATGATTGATGTTAGCAGACTCAATAAAACAGTGAAGGAAATGTCTGCAGAGGGAGATGGATCATTCACCTGAAGTGTTATAGTAGACAGATATTGTTGAGGGACAGTGTGACAGACAAGTCATGAGACAGTGTGACAGATACGTCTTGAGACTGGAGAGACAAGTCATGGGACAGTGCGACACACAAGTCATGAGACAGTGTTACAGACAAGTCGTGGGACAGTGTTACAGACAAACATGCACGTCATGAGACTGTGGAGAGAAAAGTCGTGGGACAGTGTTACAGACAAGTCGTGGTACAGTGTGACAAACATGCACGTCATGAGACTGTGGAGAGAAAAGTCGTGGAACAGTGTGACAGACAACTTGTGGGACAGTGTGACAGACAAGTCATGAGACTGTGGAGAGACAAGTCGTGGGACAGTGTGACAGACAAGTCGTGAGACAGTGGAGAGACAAGTCGTGGGGCAGTGTGACAGACACGTCATGAGACTGTGGAGGGACAAGTCGTGGGACAGTGTGACACACAAGTCGTGGGAGAGTGTGACAGACAAGTCATGGGGCAGTGTGACAGACACGTCATGAGACTGTGGAGAGACAAGTCGTGGGACAGTGCCTAAATTCAGACTCTTGACAGGACAATGTAACAGACACTACCTTGGAACAATGTGATATGACACTGTGCCCTTAGCACTATACAACTATATACAGGCACAACTTTGACAAGAAACAAAATTCATACCATCATTAAGATCCTCTTCAACTTGCAGTCTTTGCAGCTTCTTTTGTAGCGGCTGACTCATCTCCCTCTCTGCATACTCACGAATCTTGGGATACCACCTCTCCCATTCATCAGCAAATTGTTGCTCAGCAGGCTTTTCGATAGCAGCAGTCCGCTCAAATTCACAGAGGAGCTGTGAATAGAATACGCACCAGTCACATAAACATGTACAAGAGACACACTGAAGTTACAAACAACTGTACGTTAAGAACAGACTCTACATAGAAATCACATGCATCTTACTAGCTCAATGTCCTTCAGGGGAGGATACATCTCTAGCACCTCATGGACAGCTGGCCGCTCCTTGATTATCCAGTCCCTCCTGTTTGGTGCTGTTTCAGACATTAGTGTCTTGATAACTGAGCGGTTCATCACTGCCTTTCTGTATTCTTTGCTTAAAGCAGAGAGATGGCGCTGGTATGATGTGTCGTCCAGAAAGTAAGCAGCAGTATTGGGCTGTAATCCATGATTGCCCAGCTTAATCTTCTTTGCAGGTGGAGCAAACTCCAATCCTGCACCCTTTGCTCTTGGTTTCCGGCGCATATTTTTGAACCGATCAGAGATTGCTTTTGCCCAGGATCCCTAAAGTAATATAGTGTTCAGAATTAAATACTGTCAGAAGACATTCTAAAGATTTACTTAGCAAAGTAGCATGAATTCATCTAATTAGATGTCATATACAAGTCTTGAATGCATTCAGCTGTGTGGTATGTTAAACACCAACAAAACCATTTTGATTATCTACAAGGTACACAAGAATAAAGGCACCATATCAGTGTTACCAGCATTACTTTATCATAGAGCTTGTCGTGCTAAACTTACATGTCCAGTTCCTAAGCTATCACGACTGCCTTTAATTTTCTCAACAATTCGCGATGCAACCACATCAATCTGATCTGTGGTGGGATATTTGCAGTTGTTGAGCATCTTTGACGCTACCGACTGTACTATCTCCCTCCTGGCTGAGCTCGTCAACTCCCCTTTGCTGATTGCTAGCATTGAGGATTCTGAGTACTGAGTCGGAATTGCGAAAGTTTCTTCCCATCCACCAAGGCGATCAGGTACAGTGGAGATAATCTGTATATCAAACACTGCACCACCTGTAGCATCCACCTTTGGAGATAAGAAAACACTGCAGTTATTCAGTGTTCACACATCTCAATCTGATTGAAATATACCGTAAATCAGGCTATAAATTTTCGTAAGACAAATTTTCATGCTCAAAAATATTTTCATAGGCTAGCTAACACTCAGAATGGCCCATGTGCTTCAACTGGAAATTCACCCACCAAATAGAAACTGAATTACACAAATGTATACCAATTAGTGCTTAGGATGACATTCCTGCACCAGACTAGTTGGTTAGGTGGGTATGCCAACAAAGTAACAAAATTTCATACACACAGTTAGGATACCTTCTTTTGTACTTTCCCGGTTTCTCCAGGCTGCTTCTACAAAACGGAAAAAGTATGAACATCTGTCTCATGTCACCATTTATGCAACTGCATGGTCGTCTAAGCTGCATGCCTTGTGTGATGACTACAACATATCTACTGATATGGTTATATTTTATTTCTTAGCAGTTTATCACTTGCCCGATCTAAGGTCAATGTTATCTATAGAGGGCGTGCATTGACGTCATCGCATCATAGCAACCGTTGCTATGCCGCCATCTTGATAGGCAACATTGACGGTTTTTAATGGGACTTAAGTACTAGCGTGTCGAACTTCCCACGCTAGCAACAATCCTACAAGTAGCATCCCTGTATGTTAACTATCATGACTAGCTCTCTGCATACTATAAAGTTGAAGCTAAATGCATGCTCCGTACCTCGAGGCGTGCTCGTAGAATGGGCCTCACCGTACATTTTCCCTATTCATTGCCTCTCAAAATGGCGGCGCATATACGGAAGTATGCGGGAATATGCAGAAACTGCCTACCGGCTGACGTCACATGCAAGCCCTCTATAACTTTCCATGCACAAATGAATGGGTCATCATACCTGATTGGTATCCTTCTCTACTAAGGGGGGCCTTTGATGGAGAGGACGAGGGTGTTGTTGCTCATTTAGCACATCATCATTGTCATCAGAATTCTACAAAGAGGCAGTGGAATTGTCTAACTAGCGTAGTGCACATTACATCTCACCAAAGTAAGAAATTCAGAAGACATTATAAACACTTCACCCAAGAGTCTTAAAGGGCTGTGTTGCACTTAGCCAGCCATTATTACAGAAATGCAACTACAAGCTATCTACAAGCCCAAACTCATAGCTACGTTCCGCATGTGATACAAGTAGGCACTATGTAAAACTGTAACTATCTTATCATGCTCAATTATCCATCACTCTTTCCATGGGTAAATGCATATGTCATAATACCTGATTGGGAGGCCTTTGATAAATGGGACGAGGATGTTGTTCTTCACTCAGCAAATCATCGTCGTCGTCAGAATTCTACAAAGAGAGTGGAACAGTGTAACTAGCCATGTTTACACCTCACTTCAGCAAAGTGAAACTTCAGCTATGGGCAATAAAAGGTATTTAACAGTGATTGCTATATAATCGGACTTACAAACACAAAGAATTCATTATTCATTTATTCTTCGTATACGAAGCTTGTGCCACTGTCAGAGTGGCAGTAGTTGTTTAGTACTGATGTATACACCCACCTAGTGTATGGGGTTCTAGACAAAGTTGCATTTTTCTAGTAGTGGAGCATACCATTTCACATGTCCTTGGAGGAGTAGAACGCTTCGCTGTTAGTCCAGTCTTCTCTGGTTGGCTTACAGAACACCCAGATGAAATCAGCTTCCGCAGTCTCCTTCTATCTCCCCACGCTTCAATTCCTATCTCCATCATTTCAGCATCGTCCATATCGACCAAAATGCAACCTGCCACTTTTTGTTTCCGCAAAACGTCTATAATGTCGGGCTCAAATCCCTTCGACTCCAGCAGACGGCAAACTTCTTCGACACTCAGATTTTCCATTTCGGTAATAGTGTAGTCTTCGCTTCCACTTCCAGTCTTTGCTTCCACTTCCAGTCTTCGCTTCCACTTCCAGTCTTCCACTTTTCACACTTCCCGGAAATATCGATAAGACTATACCAGGATCACGTGCCAATTTGCTGTCGCACGTGCACGTGCACCTGAGTGGCATAAGCTCCTCCCCGTCAACTGCAAACCGAGCGCGAGGTACCGTGGTAAGTCGTCTAACTTATGCCTTAAACAACAAAACTGCTGTATTAAAGCATTCCTGAGATTAACATAATTTCATCTGTTCTATAGGTTCTGGTGGAAGAAATGCAGTGTCCACTGTGTGCGGACTTTTCAGCACCTTCCCTCCAACTCCTCCTTCGCCACATTGGTCAAGTTCATGCAAACTGTGAGGGATTTAAACTTACTTGTGGGATAGATCACTGCAAAAGTACTTTCAGGTGCTTTAAACGATTCAGGGCTCATTTGAAGAGCACGCACAAACTACTAGGGGCAGAAGACAAACAAGTATGTACTGGTTCTGCAAGCACAAATCAGCCCATTCTTGACAATTCCAGTGAAATGGATAATGAACTGTTGGAGGACGAACGCATGGACACGCAGTCTGATCCACAGTTTGAGCAGCTAAAAAGAAGAGCAATGTGGATACTCAAGCTGAAAGAGAAGAGGAAGCTCACACAATCCACATTGGAAGAAATTCTGCAAGATGTCACTGAACTATACACAGATCTTGTTACAGAGCTTGGGAAACGTGTAGCCTCCACACTACTGTCTGCTGGAGTGAAGGCAGAGGAAGTTCCTGGGTTGTTGGAGTTGTTCGATGAGAAATCAGAATGTTGCCAGCCATTTCACCATCTAAATACCTACCATCGCCAGCTGTCATTCTACAGAGCCAACTTCAACTTTGTGGTACGTTGTTAGTGCATGATTTGGAGTCTTAATTCACACCTCCCCAGTGACATGTAGCATGCCTGTACATAATGAATGACTTGTGCTCTTTGTAGCCATTTCCAGTAGTCTCAGGAAAGAACGCCCACCCCCTACTTTTGGTGGTTCCGTTGCATGTTGTTTGTCCAATTATTTGCTTCAAGGACATTGAGTCGCTGTAAACATGACGTAGGTGCTCTTTCGTGGTTAAGTGCGGAACCACTGGAAGGAGTGCCCACCCCCCTCTTTGGCAGACTTGTAACATGCTCCGCCCATGGGTGCTCCTTCACGAGACTACAGTAATACACTTTTATTACATGTAATATGTAGATACAGAATGCATAGAGATAGTACAAAGCTCCTTTTAGACTCAAATGGGAAACAGGAGGCTGTATTTGTGGTTGTTTAAGAGAATTGTTAAAATTCCTACGAATTTAGGATCCGGTACAGCTGTCCCTGGGCAGTCGCCATGTTATCAGGGGAACTGGATCAGATCATCGGGTCATTGAGAAGAAGGACACATTTGTATATGTACCTCTTCTAAAGTCCGTTGAGTCGCTCCTTAAAGATGAAGCTATCTTGGAAGAAGTAAGTAATAAAGTATCTATACCACCAACACTTTGTCAATAGCTTGGGCCAAAGCTATTACATTATCCAGAACGTGTGTCTGTGTATCCTTGTTCTTAGACTTTTCCTGCATTCAGTTTCTGCATACTACATACGATCAAAATTGGAGACAACCCCAGGGAAGGCCTGGGAACAAGGCTTATGAGTGACACTGTTTGTGAAGTACATAAATCGTATGTTATGTAGGTCATGACCAGTCATCAGCGTACTGATGGTATCCAAGAAGACTACTGTGATAGTGCGCACTTTCGAGAGAACCCTCTGTTTTCTGTTGACTGCAACAGTTTGCAGCTAATGCTGTACTATGATGATGTTGAGTTGTGCAACCCCCTGGGTTCAAAGAGAAAGAAACACAAACTTGGTTAGTGTATGGCATGCTCCTTTAGCTTGTGTGAAAGGGGTGACCATTGTTCTGTTTTGTTCTTTTGCACAAAGGATGCTTCTACTTCACACTGGGAAATCTTCATCCGAAGCACAGATCTGCTCTGAATTCTATTCAGCTTCTTGCGCTTGTGAAGGTGGATCTACTGAACATCTACGGGATGAACAAGGTGCTCGAACCTATTGTTGAAGACCTCCAGAAACTGGAGAAGGTAAAGTTCTAGGGTATGTAGACGACAGCAAATGTTGTATTGTCTGTTGATGGTGATACGTAATGCACATTCCCTCTTACCTGTATAGGGAGTCGTGTTTCAATCTGCCGGTGGTCAGCTGGCACTGAGGGGTACTGCGACCACAGTTTCAGTTGAGTTTGGATTGGAATGGAATAGGGAGAACCAATGTTTCACCTAACCGAACACTGTGCACCCATAGCTTTTTGAAACCTGGGAAACCAAAATGAACTCAGAGTGGGCAAATTTAGTATCATTAGACTCCATTCAACATGAACAGTCTTATTTTGAAGTTGGATTGGGTGTCCAGTTGAGTTTGGATTGGAATGGAATAGGGAGAACCAATGTTTCACCTAACCGAACACTGTGCACCCATAGCTTTTTGAAACCTGGGAAACCAAAATGAACTCAGAGTGGGCAAATTTAGTATCATTAGACTCCATTCAACATGAACAGTCTTATTTTGAAGTTGGATTGGGTGTCCAGTTGAGTTTGGATTGGAATGGAATAGGGAGAACCAATGTTTCACCTTACCGAACACTGTGCATGCACCCATAGCTTTTTGAAACCTGGGAAACCAAAATGAACTCAGAGTGGGCAAATTTAGTATCATTAGACTACATTCAGCATGAACAGTCGTATTTTGAAGTTGGATTAGGTGCATGCCCATTTGAATTTGGATTAGGTTTCCTGTTAAGTTTGGATTGGAAGTGAAGTTCGGATTGAAATGCATGCATAAACTGTAATACTTAGACTGTCTGTTTCAAAATTAGTCTAGGTTATCATTTTGTTGTCAGTTTCTGAAGTACACTTTCATACAATACACCTGGGAGTGTAACTGTAACAATTTACTTGTAACTGCAACTACTGATGAGTGAAACCAATGTGACAGTCTCACTTGGCATAGGTGCAAATTTGTCCCTACCCAGCAAGTAATGTGTTAACAGCACTGAGCATTGCTTATCCCAACACTTACAGGTTCACATTAACAACTGCAGGTAACTACAGCAACCAAAGTGTTGTTTCTACACTCAGAGCTATTGAAAGTACAACACACCTGGTGTCAAAACAGCCACACATTTTTAACAGTGTGTGCAGTAATATATGCCGTGATGTGAAATAGTATATGCAGTGATGTGCAATAGTATATGCAGTGATGTACTATAGCATGCATTGATGTGCAATAGTATATGCAGTGATATGCAATAGGATGCAGCAATGTGCAGTAGTATATGCAGTGATGTAATATAACATGCAGTGATGTGTAATAGTATATGCAGTGATGTGCAATGGTATATGCAGTGATGTACTCTAGCATGCAGCAATGTGCAATAGAATATGCAGTGATGTAATATAGCATGCAGTGATGTACAGTATATGCAGTGATGTGCAATGGCATATGCAGTGATATGCAATAGCATGCAGCAATGTGCAGTAGTATATGCAGTGATGTAATATAACATGCAGTGGTGTGCAATAGTGTATGCAGTGATGTGCAATAGATTATGCAATGATGTAGTATGGCATGCAGTGATGTGCAATAGTTTATGCAGTGTTGTACTATAGCATGCAGTGATTTACAATAGCATGCAGTGAATGTGCAGTGGCATATGCAGTGTTGTACTGTAGCATTCAGTGTTGTGGAATAGTGTATGCGTGATGAGCTGTGCATGCAGTGATGTGCAATAGCAAGAGCGCATAAGAACAGGCGGCTAGAGTAAGAACGTGTAACTCCAATAGAAGCCCGTAGTCCGGGCAAAATTATTGAACCATACTAAAAATAGAACATCCGGTCACGTGTGCGCTTAGCAACAATGCATAGGGCTTATGTCAACGCAGCGTGCGCAGTGCGTGTTACAATTTTTAGTACTGGCGGTAAATTCCGCCCGGTTTCGAATTTTACGTAGTTACACGCTCTTACTCTAGCCGCCCGTTCTTATGCGCTCTTGCAATAGTATATGCAGTGATACACTTTAACATCCAGTGATGTGCAATAGTATATTCAATATGTAATAGCATGCAGCAATGTGTGATAGTATATGCAGTGATGTGCAATAGTATATGCAGTGATGTTAATAGTATTTGCAGTGATGTGCAATAGTATATGCAGTGATATACAATGGCATGCAGCAATGTACGGTAGCACCCACTTCCATACGTTCCCCTCGCATTACCCTGCATTCTGTGTTCCTCTGGTGTTTAGCACCCACTCCCATACATTCCCCTGGCGTTCCCCTACATTTCCATTGCACTTTGCACACACCCCCCTGCATTTCCCTGGCACTTTGCACCCACTCCCATATGTTCCCATGGCATTCCCCTGCATTACCCTGCATTCCACTGGTACTTTGCACCCACTCCCAAACGTTGCTGTGCATTTTCTTGCATTCCCCTGCATTCCCATGGCATTTTGCACCCATTCCCATACGTTTCCCTGGCATTCCTCTGCATTCCCCTGCATTCCCCTGGGACTTTGCACCCACTCCCATACGTTGCTATGGCATTCCACTGCATTTCCCTGCATTTCACTGGCACTTTGCACCCACTCCAATACATTCCCCTTGCATTTCCTTGCATTCCCTTGCATTCCCTTGCATTCCACTGGCACTTTGCACCCACTTCAATATGTTCCTTGGCATTCCCCTGCATGACACTGCGTTCTTGCCCTCCATTTCCCTGGCACTTTGTACCCACTCCCATACATTTACCTGCCTGGCCCATATGTTCCCCTGGCATCCCCCTGCATTCCCCGGCATTCCCGACAGTACCCACTCCCATACATTCCCTTGGCATTCCCCAGGCACTTTGCACACCCTCCAATACATTACACTGGTAGTCCCCTGCATTCCCCAGGTACATAGCACTCACTCCCTTACATTCACCTGGTACTCCCTTACAGTAACCTGGTATTCCCCTGCATTCCCCTGCATTCCACTGGCACTTTGCACCCACTTCCATACGTTCCCCTGGCATTCCCTGCAATCCCCTTTGTTCCCCTGGCATTTTGGACCCACTCCAATGCATTCCCCTGCATTCCCCTGGCACTTTGTACCCACTCCCATTTGTTCCCTGGCATTCCCTTGCACCCACCTGCATTCCTCTACATTCCCCTGGCAATTTGCACCCTCTCCCATACGTTCCCCTGGCATTCTCCTGCATTCCCTGGCACTTTGCACCCACTCCCATAGATTTACCTGCATTCTGCTGGCACTTTGCACACATACCCATTCGTTTCCCTGGCATTCCCCTGCATTTGCCTGCATTCCACTGAATTCCCCTCGCATTGCGCCCACTCCCATATGTTCCCCTGGTATTCCCCAGCATTCCCCTGCATTCACTTGCATTCTCCTGGCACTTTGTACCAAATCCCATATGTTCCCGTTCCCTGCATTCCCCTGCTTTTTTCTGGCTTTTGCACCCACACCCATACATTCCCCTGGCATCCTCTCACATTCCCATTGCACTTTGCACACTCCCATGCATTCCCATGGCACTTTGCACCCACTCCCATATGTTCCCTGGCATTCCCTTGCATTCCCCTACATTCCCCTGGCACTTTGTGCCCACTCCCATACGTTCCCCTGGCATTCCCCAGCATTTCCTGCGTTCTCCTGGCACTGCACCACTCCCATACGTTGCTGTGGCATTCACCTGCATTCCCCTGGCACTTTGCACCCACTCCCATACGAACGTTCCCCTGGCATTCCCCTGTATTCCCCTGCATTCCCCTGCATTCCTCTGCGTTCCCCTGGCACTTTGCCTCCACTCTTGTACGTTCCCCTGGCATTCCCCTGCATTCCCCTTCATTCCGCTGGCACTT
This sequence comes from Agelas oroides, assembly GCA_949130485.1. Taxonomy (NCBI): domain Eukaryota; kingdom Metazoa; phylum Porifera; class Demospongiae; order Agelasida; family Agelasidae; genus Agelas; species Agelas oroides. The sequence goes on along the minus strand of OX422202.1, from coordinate 20,118 downwards.
TACACCCACTCCCTTGCATTCCCCTGGTAGTCCCCTGCATTCCCCTGGCACTATACACCCACTCCCATACGTTCCCCTGGCATTTCCCTGCATTCCCTGCATTCCCCTGGCAGTTAACACTCCCATACGTTTCCCTGGCATTCCCCTCCATTCCCCTGGCACTGTGTACCCACTACCGTACGATCCCCTAGCATTCTGCTGCATTCCCCTGCATTCCCCTGGCAATTTGCATCCTCTCGACGTTCCCCTGGCATTTCTTTGCATTCCCCTTCATTCCCCTAGCACTTTACACCCGCCCCCTTACATTCCCCTGGTAGTTCCCTGCATTCCCCTGGCAGTTTGTACCCACTCCCATACGTTCCCCTCGCATTCCCCTGCATTCCCAAGCATTCCCCTGGCACTTTGCACCCACTCCCATATGTTCCCATGGCATTCCCATGTATTCCCCTGCAATCCCCTGCATTCCCCTGCGTTCCCCTGGCACTTTGCCTCCACTCTTGTACGTTCCCTGGCATTCCCCTGTATTCCCCTGACACTTTGCCTCCACTCTCGTACGTTCCCCTGGCATTCTCCTGCATTCCCCTTCATTCCGCTAGCACTTTACACCCACTCCCTTGCATTCCCCTGGTAGTCCCCCTGCTTTCCCCTGGCACTATACACCCACTCCCATACGTTCCTCTGTATTCTCCTGCATTCCCTGCATTCCCCTGGCAGTTTACACCCACTCCCATACTTTCCCCTGGCATTCCCCTGTATTCCCCAGCATTCCCCTGGCACTTTACACCCACTCCCATACTTTCCCCTGGCATTCCCCTGTATTCCCAAGCATTCCCCTGGCAGTTTACACCCACTCCCATACTTTCCCCTGGCATTCCCCTGTATTCCCCTGCATTCACCTGGCACTTTGCACCCACTCCCATACGTTCCCCTGTCATTCCCCTGTATCCCCCTGTATTCCCCTGCATTCCCCTGCATTCCACTGCGTTCCCCTGGCACTTTGCCTCCACTCGTACGTTTCCCTGGCATTCCCCTGCATTCCCCTTCATTCCGCTTAGCACTTTACACCCACTCCCTTGCATTACCCTGGTAGTACCCTGCCTTCCCCTGGCACTATACACCCACTCGCATACATTCCCCTGGCATTCCCCTGCATTCCCTGCATTCCCCTGGCAGTTTACACCCACTCCCATACGTTCCCCTGGCATTCCCCTACATTCCCCAGCATACCCCTGGCATTTTGCACCCATTCCCATACGTTCCCCTGGCATTCCACTGTATTCCCCTGTATTCCCCTGCATTCCCCTGCGTTCCCCTGGCACTTTGCCTCCACTTTCATACGTTCCCTGGCATTCCCCTGCATTCCCCTTCATTCCGCTAGCACTTTACTCCCACTCCCTTGCATTCCCCTCGTAGTCCCCTGCATTCCCCTGGCACTATACACCCACTCCCATACGTTCCCCTGGCATTCCCCTGCTTTCCATGCATTCCCCTGGCAGTTTGCACCACTCCCATAAGTTCACCTGGCATTCCCCTGTATTCCCCTGGCAGTTTGCACCCACTACCATACGTTCCCCTGGAATTCCCCTGCATTCACCTGAATTTCCCTAGCACTTTACACCCACTCCCGTGGATTCCCCTGTCATTCCCCTGCATTCCCCTGGCACTTTACACTCTGATAAGTTTCCCTGGCATTCCCCTGCATTCCCCACATTCCCCTGGCACTTTGCACCCACTACCGTACGTTCCCTTGGCATTCCCCTGCATTTCCCTGCATTCCCCTGGCAATTTGCAATCTCTCGTACGTTCCCCTGGCATTCCTTTGCATTCCTCTTCATTCCCCTAGCACTTTACACCCGCCCCCTTACAATCCCCTGGTAGTTCCCTGCATTCCCCTGGCGCTATATACCCATTCCCATATGTTCCCCTGGCATTCCCTTAAATTCCCCTGCATTCCCCTGGCATTTGTACCCACTCCCATACGTTCCCCTGGCCTTCCCCTGCATTCCCCAGCATTCCCCAGGCACTTTGCACCCATTCCCATACATTTCCCTGGCATTCCCCTGTATTCCCTTCCATTCCCCTGCATTCCCCTGCGTTCCCCTGGCACTTTGCCTCCACTCTTGTACGCTTCCCTGGCATTCCCCTTCATTCCGCTAGCACTTTGCACCCACGCCCTGGCATTCCTCTGGTAGTCCCCTGCATTCCCCTGGCACTATACACCCACTCCGATACGTACCCCTGGCATTCCCCTGCATTCCCTGCATTCCCCTGGCAGTTTAAACCCACTCCCATACGTTCCCCTGGCATCCCCCTGCATTCCCCAGCATTCCCCTGGCAATTAGCACCCACTCCCATATGTTCCCCTGGCATTTCCCTGTATTCCCCTGCATTCTCCTGGGTTCCCCTGGCACTTTGCCTCCACTCTTGTACGTTCCCCTGGCATTCCCCTGCATTCCCCTTCATTCCGCTAGCACTTTACACCCACTCCCTTGCATTCCCCTGGTAGTCCTCTGCATTCCCCTGGCACTATACACCCACTGCCATACGTTCCCCTGGCATTTCCCTGCATTCCCTGCATTCCCCTGGCAGTTTACACTCCCATACGTTTCCCTGGCATTCCCCTGCATTCCCCTGCATTCCCCTGCAATCCCCTGGCACTTTGTACCCACTACCGTACGTTCCCCTGCCATACCCCTGCATTCCCCTGGCAATTTGCATCCTCTCTTGTACGTTCCCCTGGCATTCCTGTGCATTCCCTTTCATTCCCCTAGCACTTTATACCTGTCCCCTTACATTCCCCTGGCGCTACACACCCACTCCCACATGTTCGCTTGGCATTCCCCTGCATTCCCCAGCATTCCCCTGGCACTTTGAACCCACTCCCATACGTTCCACATGCATTTCCCTGTATTCCCCTGCATTCCCCTGCATTCCCCTGCGTTCCCCTGGCACTTTGCCTCCACTCTCGTACTTTCCCCTCGCATTCCCCTGCATTCCCCTGCATTCCCCTGGCAATTTGCATCCTCTTGTACATTCCCCTGACATTCCTTTGCATTTCCCTTCATTTCCCTGGTAGTACCCTGCATTCCCCTGGCGCTATACACCCACTCCCATATGTTCCTCTGGCATTCCCCTGCATTCCCCTGCATTTCCCTGCTTTTCCCTGCATTCCCCTGGCACTTTGCCTCCACTCTCGTACGTTCCCCTGGCATTCCCCTTCATTCCGCTAGCACTTTACACCCACTCCCTTGCATTCCCCTGGTAGTCCCCTGTATTTCCCTGGCACTATACACCCACTCCCATACGTACCCCTGGCATTCCCCTGCATTCCCTGCATTCCCCTGGCAGTTTACACCCACTCCCATATGTTCCCCTGGCATTCCCCTGTATTCCCCAGCATTCCCCTGCCACTTTGCACCCACTCCCATAAGTTCTTCTGGCATTGCCCTGTATTCCCCTGGCACTTTGCACCCACTACCATACGTTCCCCTGGCATTCCCCTGCATTCACCTGAATTCCCCTAGCACTTTACACCAACTCCCGTAGATTCCCGTCATTCCCCTGCATTCCCTTGGCACTTTACATACTCCCATACATTTCCCTGCCACCCCCCTGCATTCCCCTGCATTCCCATGGCACATAGCACCCACTATCGTACGTTCCCCTTGCATTCCCCTGCATTCCCCTGCATTCCCCTGCATTCCCCTGGCAATTTGCATCCTCATACGTTCCCATGACATTCCTTTGCATTCTCCTTCATTCCCCTGGCACTTTATATCACCCCCCTTACATTCCCCTGTTAGCTTCCTGCATTCATCTGGCGCTATACACCTACTCCCATATGTTCCCCTGGCATTCCCCTGCATTACCCTGGATTCCCCTGGCAGTTTACACCCACTCCCATACGTTGCCCTGGCATTTCCCTGCATTCCCCTGCATTCCCCTGCATTCCCCTGCGTTCCCCTGGCACTTTGCCTCCACTCTTGTACGTTCCCCTGGCATTCCCCTTCATTCCACTAGCACTTTACAGCCACTCCCTGCATTCCCCTGGTAGTCCCCTGCATTCCTCTGGCACTCTACACCCACTCCCATACGTATTCCTGGCATTCCCCTGCACCCCCAGCATTCCCTGCATTCCCCTGGCAGTTTACACTCCCATACGTTTCCCTGGCATTCCCCTGAATTCCCCTGCACTCCCCTGAATTCCCCTGCACTCCCCTGCATTCCCCTGGCACTGTACCCACTACCGTACGTTCCCCTGCATTCCCCTGGCAGTTTGCACCCACTCCCATACGTTCCCCTGGCATTTCCCTGCATTTTCTAGCATTACCCTGTCACTTTGCACCCACTCCCATACGTTCCGCTGGCATTCCCGTGTTCCCCTGGCACTTTGCCTCTACTCTTGTTCATTCCCCTGGCCCTCCCCTGCAATCCCCTTCATTCCACTAGCACTTTACACCCACTCCCTTGCATTCCCCTGGTAGTCCCCTGCATTCACCTGGCATTACACACCCACTCCCATACGTTCCCCTGGCATTCCTCTGCATTCCCTGTATTCCCCTGGCAGTTTACACCCACTCCCATACGTTCCCCTGGAATTCCCCTGTATACCCCAGCATTCCCCTGACACTTTGCACCCACTCCCATAAGTTCCCCTGGGATCCCCCTGTATTCCCCTGGCACTTTGCACCCACTACCATACATTCCCCTGGCATTCCCTTGCATTCCCCTGCATTCCACTGTATTCCCCTGGCACTATACACCCACTCCTGTATATTCCCCTGTCATTCCCCTGCATTACCCTGGCATTTTAAACTCACTCCCATACGTTTCCATGGCATTCACCAGCATTCCCCTGTATTCCCGTGCATTCCCCTTCCCCTGCATTCCCCTGGCACTTTACACTCGCCCCCTTACATTCCCCTGGTAGTTCCCTGCATTCCCCTGTCAATTTGCATCTCGTACGTTCACCTGGCATTCCTTTGCATTCCCCTTCATTCCCGTAGCACTTTTCACCCACCCCCTTACATTCTCCTGGTAGTTCCCTGCATTCCCCTGGCACTATACACTCCCATATGTTCCCCTGGCAATCCCCTGTATTCTCCTGCTTTCCCATGGCAGTTTGCACCCACTCCCATACGTTCCCCTGGTATTCCTCTACATTCCCCAGCATTCCCCTGGCATTTTGCACCAACTCCCATACGTTCGCCTGGCATTCCCCTGTATTTCCTTGCATTCCCCTGCATTCCCCTGCATTCCCCTGGCACTTTGCCTGCACTCTCGTACGTTCACCTGGCATTCCCCTGCATTCCCCTTCATTCCGCTAGCACTTTACCCCCACTCACATGCCCCTGGTAGTCCCCTGCATTCCCCTGGCACTAAACATCCACTCACATAGGTTCCCTGGCATTCCCCTGCATTCCCTGCTTTCCACTGGCAGTTTACACCCACTCCCATACGTTCCCCTGGCATTCCCCTGCATTCCCCAGCATTCCCCTGGCACTTTGCACCCACTTCCATACTTTCCCCTGGCATTCCCCTGTATTCCCCTGAATTCCCCTGCGTTCCCCTGGCTCTTTGCATCCACACACGTATGTTCCCCTGGCATTCCCCTGCATTCCCCTTCATTCCACTAGCACTTTACACCCACTCCCTTGCATTCCCCTGGTGGTCCCCTGCATTCCCCGGGCACTATACACCCACTCCCATGCATTCCCCTGGCACTTTGCACCCACATCCATACGTTCCCCTGGCATTCCCCTGTATTCCCCTGAATTCCCCTGCATTCTCCTGCGTTCCCCTGGCACTTTGCATCCACACTCGTATGTTCCCCTGGCATTCCCCTGCATCCCCCTTTATTCCGCTAGCACTTTACACCCACTCCCTTGCATTCCACTGGTGGTCCCCTGCATTCCCCTGGCACTATTCACCCACTCCCATGCATTCCCCTGGCATTCCCCTGCATTCCCTCCATTCCCCTGGTAGTTTACACCCACTCCGATACGTTCCCCTGGCATTCCCTTGTATTCCCCAGCATTCCCCTGACGCTTTGCACCCACTCCCATAAGTTCTCCTGGCATTCCCCTGTAGTCCCCTGGCACTTTGCACCCACTACCATACGTTCCCCTGGCTTTCCCCTGCATTCCCCTGCATTTACCTGAATTCCCCTAGCACTTTACACCCACTCCAGTAGATTCCCCTGTCATTCCCCTGCATTCCCCTGGCACTTTACACTCACTCCCATCTGTTCCCCTGGCATTCTCCTGCATTCCCCTGGCAGTTTGTACCCACTCCCATACTTTCCCCTGGCATTCCCCTGCATTCCCCAGCATTCCCTTGGCACTTTGCACCCACTCCCATACGTTCCCCTGGAATTCCCCTGTATTCCCCTGCATTCCCCTGCATTCCCCTGCGTTCCCCTGGCACTTTGCCTCCACTCTCGTACGTTCCCCTGGCATTCGCCTGCATTCCCCTTCATTCCGCAAGCACTTTACACCCACTCCCTTGTATTCCCCTGGTAGTCCCCTGCATTCCCCTCGCACTATACACCCACTCCCATACGTTCCCCTGGCATTCCCCTGCATTCCCTGCATTCACCTTGCAGTTTACACTCCGATACGTTTCCTTGGCATTCCCCTGCATTCCCCTGGTACTTTGCACCCACTACCGTACGTTCCCCTGGCATTCCCCTGCATTCCCCTGGCAATTTGCGTCCTCTCGTACGTTCCCCTGGCATTCCTTTGCATTCCCCTTCCCGTAGCACTTTACACCCGCCACCTTACATTCCCCTGGTAGTTCCCTGCATTCCCCTGGCACTATACACTCACATATGTTCCCCTGGCATTCCTTGCATTCCCTGCATTCCCCTGGCAGTTTACACCCACTCCCATACATTCCCCTGGCATTCCCCTGCATTCCCACTGGCACTTTGCACCCACTCCCATACGTTCCCCTGGTATTTCCCTGCATTCCTCTGGATTTCCCTACATTTTCCTGCATTCCTTTGGGACTTTGCCTCCACTCCCATACGTTCCCCTGGCATTCCCCTGCATTCCCTGCAATTCCCTGGCAGTTTACCCCCACTCCCATACGTTCCCTTGGCATTCCCCTGTATTCCCCAGCATTCCCCTGACACTTTGCACCCACTCCCATCCGTTCCCCTGGCATTCCCCTGTATTCCCCTGGCACTTTGCAACCACTACCATACATTCCCCTGGCATTCCCCTGCATCCACTGTATTCCCCTAGCACTTTACACCCACTACCATAGATTCCCCTGTTATTCCCTGCATTCCCGACACTTTAACATTCACTGCCATACGTTTCCCTGGCATTCCCCTGCATTCCCGTGCATTCCCCTGCATTCCTCTGGCACTTTGCACCCACTACCGTACATTCTCCTGGTATTTCCCTGCATTCCCCTGTGTTCCTCTGGCAATTTACATCCTCTCGTACATTCCCCTGGCATTTCTTTGCAATCCCTTCATTCCCCTAGAACTTTACACCCGCCACCTTACATTCCCCTGGTAGTTCCCTGCATTCCCTTGGCGCTATACACCCACTCCCATGTTCCCCCGGCATTCCCCTGCATTCCCCTGCATTCCCCTGGCAGTTTGCACCAACTCCCAAACGTTCCCCTGGCATTCCCCTGCATTCCCCTGCATTCCCCTGGCGCTTTGCACCCACTTCTATACGTTCCCCTGGCATTCCCCTGTATTCCCCTGCATTCACTGCATTCCCCTGGCAGTTTACACCCACTCCCATACGTTGCCCTGGCATTCCCCTGCATTCCCCAGCATTCCCCTGGCACTTTGCACCCACTCACATACGTTCCTCTGGCATTCCCCTGTATTCCCCTGTATTCCCCTGCATTCCCGTGTTCCCTGGCACTTTGCTTCCACTCTCGTACGTTCCTCTGGCATTCCCCTTCATTCTGCTAGCACTTTACACCAACTCCATTGCATTCCTCTGGTAGTCCCCTTCATTCCCTTGGCACTATACACCTACTCCCATGCGTTCCCCTGTCATTCCCCTGCATTCCCTCCATTCCCCAGGCAGTGTACACCCACTCCCATACGTTCCCCTGGCATTCCCTTGTATTCCCCAGCATTCCACTGACACTTTGCACCCACTCCCATAAGTTCCCCTGTCATTCCCCTGTAGTCCCCTGGCACTTTGCACCCACTACCATACGCTCCCCTGGCATTCCCCTGCATTCCCCTGCATTCACCTGAATTCCCCTAGCACTTTACACCCACTCCCGTAGATTCCCTTGTCATTCCCCTGCATTCCCCTGGCACTTTATACTCACTCCCATAAGTTCCCCTGGCATTCTCCTGCATTCCCCTGGCAGTTTGCACCCACTCCCATACGTTCCCCTGGCATTTCCCTGCATTCCCCAGCATTCCCCTGGCACTTTGCACCCACTCCCATACGTTCCCCTGGAATTCCCCTGTATTCCCCTGTATTCCCCTGCATTCCCATGCGTTACCCAGGCACTTTGCCTCCACTCATACGTTCACCTGGCATTCCCCTGTATTCCCCTTCATTCCGCTAGCACTTTACACCCACTCCCTTGCATTACCCTGGTAGTCCCCTGCATTCCCGTGGCACTATACACCCACTCCCATATGTTCCCCAGGCATTCCCCTGCATTCCCTGCATTCACCTGGCAGTTTAAACTCCGATACGTTTCCCTGGCATTCCCCTGCATTCTCATGCATTACCCTGGCACTTTGCACCCACTACCGTACGTTCCCCCTGTCATTCCCCTGTATTCCCCTGCATTCCCCTGGCAATTTGCATCCTCTCTCGTACGTTCCCCTGGCATTCCTTTGCATTCCCATTCCCGTAGCATTTTACACCCGCCACCTTACATTCCCCTGGTAGTTCCCTGCATTCCCCTGGCACTATACACCCACTGATATGTTCCCCTGGCATTCCCTTGCGTTCCCTGCATTACCCTGGCAGATTACACCCACTCCCATACATTCTCCTGCATTCCCCAGCAATACCCTGGCACTTTGCACCCACTCCCATACGTTTCCCTAGCATTTCCCGGTATTCCCTTGGATTCCCCTGCATTCCCATGCATTCCCCTGGCACTTTGCCTCCACTCCAATACGTTCCCTGGCATTCCCCTGCATTCCCTGCAATCCCCTGGCAGTTTACACCCACTCCCATACGTTTCCTTGGCATTCCCCTGTATTCCCCAGCATTCCCCTGTATTTCCCTTGCACTTTGCACCCACTACCATACATTCCCCTGGCTTTCCCTTGCATTCCTCTGTATTCCCCTAGCACTTTACACCCACTTCCGTAGATTCCCCTGTTATTCACCTGTATTCCCCTGGCACTTTACACTCCCATACGTTTCCCTGGCATTCCCCTGCATTCCCGTGGATTCCCCTGCATTCCTCTGGCACTTTGCACCCAGTACAGTACATTCCCATGGCATTCCCCTGCATTCCCCTGCGTTCCCCTGGCAATTTACATCCTCTCTCGTACGTTCCCCTTGCATTCCTTTGCATTCTCCATTACCCTGGCACTTTATACTAGGTCCCTTACATTCCCCTGGTAGTTCCCTGCATTCCTCTGGCCCTATACACCCACTCCCATATGTCACCCGGCATTCCCCTGCATTCCCCTGCATTCCCCTGGCAGTTTTCACCCACTCCCATATGACCCCCTGGCATTCCCTTGCATTCCCCCGCATTCCCCCGCATTCCCCTGGCACATTGCACCCACTCCCTTGCATTACCCTGGTAGTCTCCTGCATTCTTCTTGCACTATACACCCGCTCCCATTCGTTCCTCTGGCATTCCCCTGCATTCACTGCATTCCCCTGGCAGTTTACACCCACTCCCATAGTTCCCCTGGCATTCCCCTGCATTCCCCAGCATTCCTCTGGCACTTTGCACCCACTCCCATATGTTCCCCTGGCATTCCCCTGTATCCCCCTGGCACTTTGCACCCATTACCATACGTTTCCCTGGCATTCTCCTGCATTTCCCTGTATTTCCCCGGCTGTTTGCACCCACTTCCAATCGTTCCCCTGGCATTCCCCTGTATTCCCCTGGCACTTTGCACCCACTACCATACGTTTCCCTGGCATTCTCCTGCATTCCCCTGTATTTCCCCGGCTGTTTGAACCCACTTCCAATCGTTCCCCTGGCACTCCCCTGCATTCCCCAGCATTCCCCTGGCACTTTGCACCCACTCCCATACCTTCCCCTGGCATTACCCTGTATTCCCCTGCATTCCCCTGCGTTACCCTGGCACAGCCTCCAGTCTCGTACTTTCCCCTGGCATTTCCCTGCATTCCCCTTCATTCTGCTAGCACTTTACACCCACTCCCTTGCATTCCCCTGGTAGTCCCCTGCATTCCCCTGGCACTATACACCCACTCCCATATGTTCCCCTAGCATTCCCCTGCATTCCTTGCATTCCCCTGGCAGTTTACACCCACTCCCATACGTTCCCTTGGCATCCCCCTGCATTCCCAGCATTCCCCTGGCACTTTGCACCCACTCCCATACGTTCCCCTGGCATTTCCCTGTATTCCCCTGCATTCCCCTGCGTTCCCCTGGCGCTTTGCCTCCACTCTAGTACGTTCCCCTGACATTCCCCTGCATTTCCCTTCATTCCGTTAGCACTTTACACCCACTCCCTTGCATTCCCCTCGTAGTCCCCTGCATTCCCCTGGCACTATACACCTCCCATACGTTCCCCTGGCATTCCCCTGCATTCCCTGCATTTCCCTGGCAGTTTACACCCACTCCCATACGTTCTCCTGGCATTCCCCAGCATTCCCCGGCCCTTTGTACCCACTACTCCAATAGGTTCCCTTGGCATTCCCCTGTATTCCTCTCACGCTTTGCACCCACTTCTGTACATTCTCTTGGCATATGCCTGCATTACCCAGCATTGCCCAGCATTCTGCTGGCATTTTGCACCCACTCCCATACGTTCCTTTGGCATTCCCTTGTATTCCCCTGTATTCCCCTGCATTCCCCTGCGTTCCCCTGGCATTCCCCTGCGTTCCCCTGGCATTCCCCTGCATTCCCCTTCATTCGGCTAGCACTTTACACCCACTCCCTTGCATTCCCCTGGTAGTCCCCTGCATTTGTCTGGCACTATATACCCACTCCCATACGTTCCCCTGGCATTCCCCTGCATTCCCTGCTTTCCCCTGCATTCCCTGCATTCCCCTGGCAGTTTACACCCACTCCCATACGTTCCCTTGGCATCCCCCTGCATTCCTAGCTTTCCCCTGGCACATTAAACCCACTTCCATACGTTCCCCTGGCATTTCCCTGTATTCCCCTGTATTCCCCTGCATTCCCCTGGCATTCCCCTGCATTCCCTTTCATTCCGCTAGCACTTTACACCCACTCCCTTGCATTCCCCTGGTAGTCCCCTGCATTTCTCTGGCACTGTACACCCACTCCCATACGTTCCCCTGGCATTCCCCTGCATTCCCTGCATCCCCCTGCATTCCCTGCATTCCCCTGGCAGTTTACACCCACTCCCATATGTTCCCTTGGCATCCCCCTGCATTCCCAGCATTCCCCTGGCAGTTACACCCACTCCCATACGTTCCCTTGGCATCCCCCTGCATTCCCAGCATTCCCCTGGCACTTTGCACCCACTCCCATACGTTCCCCTGGCATTTCCCTGTATTCCCCTGTATTCCCTTGCATTCCCCTGGAATTCCCCTGCATTCCCTTTCATTCCGCTAGCACTTTACATCCACTCCCTTGCATTCCCCTGGTAGTCCCCTGCATTCCCCTGGCACTATACACCGTTCCCCTGGCATTCCCTTGCATTCCCTGCATTCCCCTGGCTGTTTACACCCACTCTCATTCGTTCCCCTGACATTCCCCTGTATTCCGCAGCATTCCCATGACACTTTGTACCCTCTCCCATACGTTCCCCTGGCATTTCCCTGTATTCCCCTGGCATTCCCCTGCATTCCCTTTCATTTCGCTAGCACTTTACACCCACTCCCTTGCATTCCCCTGGTAGTCTCCTGCATTCCCCTGGCACTATACACCGTTCCCCTGGCATACCCCTGCATTCCCTGCATTCCCCTGGCAGTTTACACCCACTCATTCGTTCCCCTTGACATTCCCCTGTATTCCCCAGCATTCCCATGACACTTTGCACCCACTCCCATAAGTTCCCCTGGCATTCCCCTGTATTCCCCTGGCTCTTTGCACCAACTACCATTCGTTCCCCTGGCATTCCCCTGCATTCCCCTGCATTCACCTGAATTCCTCGCGCTTTGCACCCACTCCTGTACATTCCCTTGGCATTTGCTTGCATTACCCAGCATTCCCCAGCATTCCGCTGGCAATTTGTACCCACTCCCATACGTTCCTCTGGCATTCCCCTGTATTCCCCTGCATTCCCCTGGCATTCCCCTGCATTCCCTTTCATTCCGCTTTACACCCACTCCCTTGAATTCCCCTGGTAGTGCCGTGCATTCCCCTGGCACTATACACCGTTCCCCTGGCATTCCCCTGCATTCCCTGCATTCCCCTGGCAGTTTACAACCACTCATTCGTTCCCCTGACATTCCCCTGTATTCCCCAGCATTCCTATGACACTTTGCACCCACTCCCATAAGTTCCCCTGGCATTCCCCTGTATTCCCTGGCTCTTTGCACCCACTACCATACGTTCCCCTGGCATTCCCCTGCATTCCCCTGCATTCACCTGAATTCCCCTAGCACTTTACACCCACTCCCGTAGATTCCCCTGTCATTCCCCTGCATTCCCCTTGCACTTTACACTCCCATACGTTTCCCTGGCATTCCCCTGTATTTCCGTGCATTCCCCTGGCACTTTGCACCCACTCCCATATGTTCCCGTCATTCCCCTCTATTCCCCTGCATTCCCCTGCATTCACCTGGCACTTTGCCTCCACTCTTGTACGTTCCCCTGGCATCCCCCTGCATTGCCCTTCATTCCGCTAGCACTTTACACCCACTCCCTTCCATTTCCCTGGTAGTCCCCTGCATTCCCCTGGTACTATACACCCACTCCCATACGTTCCCCTGGCATTCCCCTGCATTCCCCTGGCAGTTTTTACCCACTCCCATACGTTCCCCTGGCATTCCCCTGCATTCCCCAGCATTTTCCTGGCACTTTGCACCCACTCCCATACGTTCCCCTGGCATTTCCCTGTAATCCCCTGCATTCCCCTGCGTTCCCCTGGCACTTTGCCTCCACTCTCGTACGTTCCCCTGGCATCCCCTGCATTCCCCTTCATTACGTTAGCACTTTACACCCACTCCTTTATATTCCCCTGGTAGTCCCCTGCATTACCCTGGCATTATACACCCATTCCCATACATTCCCCTGGCATTCTCCTGCATTCCCTACATTCCCTTGGCAGTTTACACTCACTCCCATATGTTTCCTTGGCATTCCCATGCATTCCCCTGCATTCCCTTGGCACTTTGCACCCACTACCGTGTGTTCCCTGGCATTCCGCTGCATTCCCCTGCATTCCCCTGGGAATTTGCATTCTCTCTCCTACGTTCCCCTGGCATTGCTTTGCATTCCCCTTCTTTACCGTAGCACTTTACACTCGCCCCCTTACATTCACCTGGTTGTTCCCTGCATTCTCTTGGCACTCTACACCCACTCCCATATGTTCAACTGGCATTCCCCTGCATACCCCTGCATTCCTCTGGCAGTTTGCACCCACTCCCTTATGTTCCCCTGGTATTCCCCTGCATTCCACAGCATTCCCTTGCACTTTGCACCCACTCCCATACGTACCCCTGGCATCCCCCTGTATTCCCCTGCATTTCCCTGGCATTGCTCTGCATTCTCTGTATTCCCCTGACAGTTTACACCCACTCCCATATGTTCCTTTGGTATTCCCCTGCATTCCCCTGCATTGCCCTGGCACATTGCACCCTCTCCCATACATTCCCTTGGCATTCCCCTGCAATCCCCTGGCACTATGTACACACTCCCGTACACTAATAGGATTCCCCTCCATTCCCTTTGCACTTTCCACCCACCAATTTATGTTCACCTGGCATTCCTCTGCATTCCCTTGCATTACCTGGACACTTTGCACCCCCACACATTCCCCTGCATTCCCCTGGCACTTTTTGCACCCACTACCATACATTCCCCTGGCATTCCCCTGCATTCCCCTGCATTCCCTTGTATTCCCCTGGCACTTTACACCCACTCCTGTAGATTCCCGTCATTCCCCTGCATTCCCCTGGCACGTTACACCCACTCCCATACGTTCACCTGGCATTCCTCTGCATTCCTCTGCATTCCCCTGCATTACCTGGACACTTTGTACCCACACCCATTCCCATGCATTCCCCTGGCAATTTGTATCCACTCCCATACATTCTCATGGGATTCCCCTCCATTCCCCTGGCACTTTGCACCCACTCCCATACATTCCCTTGGCATTCCCCTAGATTTCCCTTGCACATTGCACCCACCCATTTACGTTTCCCTGGTATTCCTGTGCATTCCCCTGCATTTGTGGACTCTTTGCACGCACACACATTCCCTTGCATTCCCCTGGCACTTTGCACCCACTACCGTACGTTTCCCTGACATTCCCCTTGCACTTTACACCCACTCCAATACGTTCCCCTTGCATTCCCCTCCATTATCCATGGTACTTTGCACCCACTCCCATACATTCCCCTGGCAATTTACACCCACTCCCATACATTTCCCTGACATTCACCTGCATTTCCCTGGCACTTTTCACCACTACCATACATTCTAATGGGATTCCCTTCCATTCCCCTGGCACTTTGCACCCACTACCATACGTTCCCTTGGCGTTCCCCTGGTATTTCCCATCATTCCCCTGCATTCCCCTAGCACATTGCACCCACTCCCATGTTAACTTGGCATTCCCCTGCATTCCCCTCCATTCTCCTCGCACTTAGCACCTCTCACATATGTTCCCCTAGTATTTCCCTTCATTCCCCTGCATTGCTCTAGCACTTTGCACCCAGTTCCATACAATCCCATGGATTCCCCTGTCATTCTCCTGCATTAACGGGTCACTTTGGACCTATTTCCATACATTCGCCTGGCTGCATTCTGCTGCATTCCCCTGGGGAGTTCACCCACTCCCTTACATTCTCCTGGCATTTCCCTGCATTCTTCTGGCGGTTTACACGCACTCCCAATACCTTCACCTGGCATTTCTTTGCATCCTCCTGCATTCCCCTGGTATTTTGCACCCACTCCTATACGTTCCCCTGGCATTCCCCTGCATTCCCCTGGCACTTTACACCCACTCCCATACGTTCCCTTGGCATTCCCCTGCATTCTCTTGGCACTTTGCACACACTCCCATATGTTCCCCTGGCACTCTCCTGGATTCCCCTGCTTTCCCCTGGCACTTTGCATGCACTCCCATGTTCCCCGGCATTCCCTGCATTTTCCTGCATTGCCCTGCATTCCCTGTATTCGTCTAGCTCATTGCACCCATCCCCATACATTCCCCAGCATTCTTCACTCCTGCATTTGCCAAGCACTTTGGACCAACTCCATTTCATTCCCCTGGCATTCCACTGCATTTCCCTAGCAGTTTGCACCCACATCCATACATTCCCCTGGCATCCCCCTGTAATCTCCTGGTACATTTCACCTACACCCTTACACCCCCTGGCATTCCCCTGAATCTCCCTGGGAATTTGTACCCACTCCCATACATTTCCCTGTATTCCTTGCATTACCCTGCATACCGCTGACACATTGCTAGCACGCCCTTACATTCCCCCCAGAATTCTCCTGCATTCCCCTGGCTTTTCACACCCACTCCAAGACATTCCCCTGGCACTTTCTTCATTCCCCTGTATTCCCCTGGCCGAATGCAGCGTCACTACAACGCGCCAAATGGTTACTTAAATAGGAAATAAATTGTCGCAACGCGCGCTTGGTAAAATGCGACAACGCAGACCACTAAATGCTGACTGAGATAGGCAATGAATCGTAGGTGACCGCATTAGGCGCAATGCTTCGCCATATAGCGCTAAACGCTTACTTAAATAGACTGGATCGCTTTGTGCCTGCGGCGCGATGCAGCTTAGCCGCAGTGCGAAATATGCAGTGCAATAGGCGGCGCCGCATCATGCCTACGGCATGATGCGGCGCCGCTTATAAATGTAAATAAATGGCGGGCCCTACGGGCCCGCCATTTATTTACATATATCAGCGACGAGCTACTGAAAGGTGGTTGGGGCGAAGTGTTGGGGGGGTTTGGTGTTAATAGTTAATTGACTGAAAGGGGGTTGGGGCAAAGTGTTGGGGGGGTTTGGTGTTAATAGTTAATTGACTGAAAGGGGGTTGGGGCAAAGTGTTGGGGGGGTTTGGTGTTAATAGTTAATTGACTGAAAGGGGGTTGGGGCAAAGTGTTGGGGGGGTTTGGTGTTAATAGTTAATTGACTGAAAGGGGGTTGGGGCAAAGTGTTGGGGGGGTTTGGTGTTAATAGTTAATTGACTGAAAGGGGGTTGGGGCAAAGTGTTGGGGGGGTTTGGTGTTAATAGTTAATTGACTGAAAGGGGGTTGGGGCAAAGTGTTGGGGGGGTTTGGTGTTAATAGTTAATTGACTGAAAGGGGGTTGGGGCAAAGTGTTGGGGGGGTTTGGTGTTAATAGTTAATTGACTGAAAGGGGGTTGGGGCAAAGTGTTGGGGGGGTTTGGTGTTAATAGTTAATTGACTGAAAGGGGGTTGGGGCAAAGTGTTGGGGGGGTTTGGTGTTAATAGTTAATTGACTGAAAGGGGGTTGGGGCAAAGTGTTGGGGGGGTTTGGTGTTAATAGTTAATTGACTGAAAGGGGGTTGGGGCAAAGTGTTGGGGGGGTTTGGTGTTAATAGTTAATTGACTGAAAGGGGGTTGGGGCAAAGTGTTGGGGGGGTTTGGTGTTAATAGTTAATTGACTGAAAGGGGGTTGGGGCAAAGTGTTGGGGGGGTTTGGTGTTAATAGTTAATTGACTGAAAGGGGGTTGGGGCAAAGTGTTGGGGGGGTTTGGTGTTAATAGTTAATTGACTGAAAGGGGGTTGGGGCAAAGTGTTGGGGGGGTTTGGTGTTAATAGTTAATTGACTGAAAGGGGGTTGGGGCAAAGTGTTGGGGGGGTTTGGTGTTAATAGTTAATTGACTGAAAGGGGGTTGGGGCAAAGTGTTGGGGGGGTTTGGTGTTAATAGTTAATTGACTGAAAGGGGGTTGGGGCAAAGTGTTGGGGGGGTTTGGTGTTAATAGTTAATTGACTGAAAGGGGGTTGGGGCAAAGTGTTGGGGGGGTTTGGTGTTAATAGTTAATTGACTGAAAGGGGGTTGGGGCAAAGTGTTGGGGGGGTTTGGTGTTAATAGTTAATTGACTGAAAGGGGGTTGGGGCAAAGTGTTGGGGGGGTTTGGTGTTAATAGTTAATTGACTGAAAGGGGGTTGGGGCAAAGTGTTGGGGGGGTTTGGTGTTAATAGTTAATTGACTGAAAGGGGGTTGGGGCAAAGTGTTGGGGGGGTTTGGTGTTAATAGTTAATTGACTGAAAGGGGGTTGGGGCAAAGTGTTGGGGGGGTTTGGTGTTAATAGTTAATTGACTGAAAGGGGGTTGGGGCAAAGTGTTGGGGGGGTTTGGTGTTAATAGTTAATTGACTGAAAGGGGGTTGGGGCAAAGTGTTGGGGGGGTTTGGTGTTAATAGTTAATTGACTGAAAGGGGGTTGGGGCAAAGTGTTGGGGGGGTTTGGTGTTAATAGTTAATTGACTGAAAGGGGGTTGGGGCAAAGTGTTGGGGGGGTTTGGTGTTAATAGTTAATTGACTGAAAGGGGGTTGGGGCAAAGTGTTGGGGGGGTTTGGTGTTAATAGTTAATTGACTGAAAGGGGGTTGGGGCAAAGTGTTGGGGGGGTTTGGTGTTAATAGTTAATTGACTGAAAGGGGGTTGGGGCAAAGTGTTGGGGGGGTTTGGTGTTAATAGTTAATTGACTGAAAGGGGGTTGGGGCAAAGTGTTGGGGGGGTTTGGTGTTAATAGTTAATTGACTGAAAGGGGGTTGGGGCAAAGTGTTGGGGGGGTTTGGTGTTAATAGTTAATTGACTGAAAGGGGGTTGGGGCAAAGTGTTGGGGGGGTTTGGTGTTAATAGTTAATTGACTGAAAGGGGGTTGGGGCAAAGTGTTGGGGGGGTTTGGTGTTAATAGTTAATTGACTGAAAGGGGGTTGGGGCAAAGTGTTGGGGGGGTTTGGTGTTAATAGTTAATTGACTGAAAGGGGGTTGGGGCAAAGTGTTGGGGGGGTTTGGTGTTAATAGTTAATTGACTGAAAGGGGGTTGGGGCAAAGTGTTGGGGGGGTTTGGTGTTAATAGTTAATTGACTGAAAGGGGGTTGGGGCAAAGTGTTGGGGGGGTTTGGTGTTAATAGTTAATTGACTGAAAGGGGGTTGGGGCAAAGTGTTGGGGGGGTTTGGTGTTAATAGTTAATTGACTGAAAGGGGGTTGGGGCAAAGTGTTGGGGGGGTTTGGTGTTAATAGTTAATTGACTGAAAGGGGGTTGGGGCAAAGTGTTGGGGGGGTTTGGTGTTAATAGTTAATTGACTGAAAGGGGGTTGGGGCAAAGTGTTGGGGGGGTTTGGTGTTAATAGTTAATTGACTGAAAGGGGGTTGGGGCAAAGTGTTGGGGGGGTTTGGTGTTAATAGTTAATTGACTGAAAGGGGGTTGGGGCAAAGTGTTGGGGGGGTTTGGTGTTAATAGTTAATTGACTGAAAGGGGGTTGGGGCAAAGTGTTGGGGGGGTTTGGTGTTAATAGTTAATTGACTGAAAGGGGGTTGGGGCAAAGTGTTGGGGGGGTTTGGTGTTAATAGTTAATTGACTGAAAGGGGGTTGGGGCAAAGTGTTGGGGGGGTTTGGTGTTAATAGTTAATTGACTGAAAGGGGGTTGGGGCAAAGTGTTGGGGGGGTTTGGTGTTAATAGTTAATTGACTGAAAGGGGGTTGGGGCAAAGTGTTGGGGGGGTTTGGTGTTAATAGTTAATTGACTGAAAGGGGGTTGGGGCAAAGTGTTGGGGGGGTTTGGTGTTAATAGTTAATTGACTGAAAGGGGGTTGGGGCAAAGTGTTGGGGGGGTTTGGTGTTAATAGTTAATTGACTGAAAGGGGGTTGGGGCAAAGTGTTGGGGGGGTTTGGTGTTAATAGTTAATTGACTGAAAGGGGGTTGGGGCAAAGTGTTGGGGGGGTTTGGTGTTAATAGTTAATTGACTGAAAGGGGGTTGGGGCAAAGTGTTGGGGGGGTTTGGTGTTAATAGTTAATTGACTGAAAGGGGGTTGGGGCAAAGTGTTGGGGGGGTTTGGTGTTAATAGTTAATTGACTGAAAGGGGGTTGGGGCAAAGTGTTGGGGGGGTTTGGTGTTAATAGTTAATTGACTGAAAGGGGGTTGGGGCAAAGTGTTGGGGGGGTTTGGTGTTAATAGTTAATTGACTGAAAGGGGGTTGGGGCAAAGTGTTGGGGGGGTTTGGTGTTAATAGTTAATTGACTGAAAGGGGGTTGGGGCAAAGTGTTGGGGGGGTTTGGTGTTAGGGTTAGGGTTAGGGTTAGGGTTAGGGTTAGGGTTAGGGTTAGGGTTAGGGTTAGGGTTAGGGTTAGGGTTAGGGTTAGGGTTAGGGTTAGGGTTAGGGTTAGGGTTAGGGTTAGGGTTAGGGTTAGGGTTAGGGTTAGGGTTAGGGTTAGGGTTAGGGTTAGGGTTAGGGTTAGGGTTAGGGTTAGGGTTAGGGTTAGGGTTAGGGTTAGGGTTAGGGTTAGGGTTAGGGTTAGGGTTAGGGTTAGGGTTAGGGTTAGGGTTAGGGTTAGGGTTAGGGTTAGGGTTAGGGTTAGGGTTAGGGTTAGGGTTAGGGTTAGGGTTAGGGTTAGGGTTAGGGGTTAGGGTTAGGGTTAGGGTTAGGGTTAGGGTTAGGGTTAGGGTTAGGGTTAGGGTTAGGGTTTAGGGTTAGGGTTAGGGTTAGGGTTAGGGTTAGGGTTAGGGTTAGGGTTAGGGTTTAGGGTTAGGGTTAGGGTTAGGGTTAGGGTTAGGGTTAGGGTTAGGGTTAGGGTTAGGGTTAGGGTTAGGGTTTAGGGGTTAGGGTTAG